>JASPKZ010002313.1:0-242500 GCA_030220185.1 Diploptera punctata | reverse complement strand
TTTATACAAGGAATTACTGGAAACTATTAGGTCAGGTTGAGGATGTATCGAAAGCTATATCCGCACGGCCATAAAACTCTGGATTTAATGGTTCTGCAATTTAGTTGGTTAGTTAACGTTATTACATATTCAACCCAATTGACTACAGTCAAGCTCATTTTGAACCTATAAGAAGCAAATTTCCATTTTAACAACACAATTCAGTCCTGCGTGTAGTCAAATTTAACTTACCGAAATTTAACACTGGTTAACCATCAGATTGTTATCGACAGAATATATACTGATCCTAAAAAATGTATTATACCAATTCCGAAGTTATGTTCCAATTGTACTGTAAACAAACTTGCTTAAGGTACTACTTCGCAGACACTGTCTATTGGGGGAACCGTGGTGCTACTTTTAGCCCCATATGACTGAATTGTGTACAAAACTGTCATCGATAGAAAAATTGTTCTAAGGCAACGCCATATTTTATGGAAATAAGACTGAATACAAGGTAAGATGGGAATAATAATTAGAAACATCCTCCATTTCTTATTAATTTATGACAAAAATTATATTTGGGCCTATGTAAACAGATATTTACGTTTTTTTTCATGATGTCGATAGATATCCTTTATTTTTAATGTCTTTAAGAGTAGAATATATGCCCATGCTGACTCACCTGTAAATTATGCTGTACTTTTAAGAAATCCTCAATGGCTAATCTAGGATATCTTTCACTAAATGTTTGAAAGCATTCAAAATAATGTGTTTCTCTCCGCTTTTCAAATTGTGTTCTTTCCAATATTTTAAGAAATTCTACAGAAAGCGACCATTTTGAGACAATTTTTATCCCAACGTATTCTGTATTGCACATGCGTTAGAATAAAACAATGCTTATTTAATATATAAAAATT
This sequence comes from Diploptera punctata, assembly GCA_030220185.1. Lineage (NCBI taxonomy): Eukaryota > Metazoa > Arthropoda > Insecta > Blattodea > Blaberidae > Diploptera > Diploptera punctata. The sequence goes on along the minus strand of JASPKZ010002313.1, from coordinate 241,601 downwards.
GTAATTATATATTTTAAGATTCTCCCATGTAACTTATACAGATATGTGCTAGATAATATATATATTTTTATTTCCTTTATTTCGAGTGTTACAAAGCCAAATATATTTTCTTACACTCCTAAAGGTAATACCAACATTCGATCAATAAAATGCAGTCATACATCTAGTTTTTTTCATTAAAAATGGAACTTAGCTCGGTAGAGGTATAGTAGCGCAGCACATTTATAATATTTCTGAGAAAAGATAGAATATTTTGCGAAATAATATAATTTCACACAAATGTTTTATATCTAGAATAAATTTAATCAACTTAGCATTTTATTTCACAAAGCTCTTTAACAGCTCAGACCATTAGCATGACAGCCAAATCTGAGCCTGGTTGGGCACACATATTGCTCTACGATCTCTTATTTCAGGCATGAAGTCCTTTTAAGTAAAGTAAAGTGATCCCACAACAGGCCCGGAGGTCCTTAGGGTAGTAGGAGGTTAAGGCTCCCACTTTTTCTAGGCAATCGGCACTTATGTCAGCCGGGTTGTCAGCCCTGCGTGACGGCCGCCTTTACCCCCATAACAAGCGTATGGTATTCATTTTCGTTAGAGGCTGAGTCGACCCAAGGGCCATAGTGCCGCCAGAGGGTTTGGGTAAGTTTAAAAATCCTGACCCCAACGGGACTTGAACCTTCGACCCTCCGGCTTGTAGCTCAGTGCCTTAACCACTACGCTACGGCGTGGGAAGTAGATTATACAGAGAATGACTGGAAAATAATATAGGATAGGTATGTATGGAGAGCTTATGTCCGCGCGGCCATGAACCTACGGGTTCGATAGTGCCAGTGAGTTAGTTAGTTAGTTAGTTAATTGCAACATTTCAATTTTGGGCCCAGGAGAGGTGGTGGTGTACATTTTTAATCGTTAGATTGTGCACCAAATTACTGCACAAAATTTCAAAATTTCTTTGCAGTACATATATTGAGAATACATCCTTCGGATGGAGACGTTAAGTCTGGCGGCCCCCTTGGTGCTTTTCGTTAGGAGTAGGCTAAGTGCCGGCACCGGGTTTCACTTTCTCCCTTCTCGTCATCACCATGCCTCATAAAATAATTTACACTACATAAACATACTGTCATCCTAATACTCTTCTCTGTATACAATATAAGAACACATTACTGCCGTAAAGTGGTCTGTCGAAGTGATGCGTAAATTGAAAATATACATTAGCACAATCTATCCGCCGAGCGTGGAGCCTGAAGCACGTAATGTGCAGTGGATGGCATTAGAACACACAAAATATTTGTTTTTGTGAAATAAATTCATACAGGTGTCACAGGAATGTTTTCTTTTTTGTACCAATCATTCAGAATTGCCATGTACCGGTATATATTCTACTTTTAAATGTTTTACATATTTCTTTCCCAGAAATTGGCGTATTGTTCCCACAGTCAGAATAACGTAATTTTTAATTAAATCTTTCACTTTTCAATTATAATGCCGTGGAACCAGTGTCGTGTATTTACGGCATGTAAAAGAACCTCAAGCCTAAAAAAGAGACCACTGAGCAAATTTGTTGGACCTTTCACGCCCAGATTTTAATTACGATGTTAAAACCTTAAGTGTTAAAGAGCATTATTAATAAAAATAATAACATAGCTACTCTATGGTTATACTATGTACTCAAATGTATTTTCCATAAATGATTAAATTAAACAACATAAATTGAGACAAGTCATACACTTCAAATTCAAAATATTAACCATGATTCGAGGGAGTTGATTTATGTAGAAAATGATAGGAAAACAATAGCTCAGGATAGGGATTATGGAGAGCATATGTCCGCACGATATTAATGATACTAACAGTAATGATAATGATGATAATAATAATAATAATAATAATAATAATAATAATAATAATAATAATAATACAGCAAAATAAGGGAAATTTTGCAAGTTGGAAAAAACATATTAAGAAGAATAGAAGAAAAACGTTCGAAATGGTATGGCCACCTCATAAGAATGGAAGAAGAGAGAATACCAAAGAAGAGAGAATACCAAAGAAGGGAGAATACCAAAGAAGAGAGAATACCAAAGAAGATCCTTAATTGTAAAGCTAATGGAAGAAGCGGAAGAGGCAGGCCTTAGAGAATGATGAATGGATGGAGTGAAGAGAAGTATGGAAGCTAGATATTTGAGGGAAGAAGATGCTTTTAGACATGAACGTCTGGCGACAAATCACTTTGGGTTCAAGGAGGAACACTGCATTGTGGAATATTCCTAAATAAAAAATATAATAATAGTAATAATAAATATTAAATATATAAAATAATATTTTATGGGGTAAGCATATAATCAAGAGAACTAAATTATTAATATAGGCCTATAACACAATTGTGAAGAGTATTTTATTATACGGTGCGGAAGCATGGACGTTGAAGCAAAAACACAGAAATAAATTATTAGTCACAGAAATTGTATTTTTAAGAAGATCGGCAAGAATATCAAAATTAGATAAAATAAAAATAATACAGTAAGAGAAATAATGAATGTAGAATAGGATATTATACAAGAGATAGTAGATATCCAACTAAGATGGTATGGACATATAATGAGAAGAAGGGATACAGAAACAAACAAAGTAGTATTCAAATGGATACCTCCTGGAAAAGTGAAACGTGATAGACTAAAGCCAACGTGGATAAAGATAATTCAATACAACATGAAAAAGAGAAATATGACGGAAACAGACACGCAATACCGGGCAGTGTGGAAGAAAAAAATGATATATTTTGGTTGAGGTACCTGTGTAAATAACAGAAACAACCCTGAAATAAAAAAAAATAATAATAATGGAACCATGTATCATCGGGGTAGTGTAACTCCGCCTTCCAGGCGCCCCAACCTCAGAAGAGGGTTACAATAACGCCATGCCAGGAGAGAATACCAGAATGTCGAAATGACAAATTGGTGGCATTGAATAAAAAAAATGGAACCTCCGGGTTCCATTAGAGCCAATGTTTAAAAAATTTAAAGAATCCTGAATTTTTGTACGAACTTAAATCCGGTTTTTTGCTCTCTTTCAAAACCAACTGTCTCAATTATTAATAATACTAATGCAGTGGTAAAAATAGAGTTAAAATGTTATTTTAAAAAACTCACAAAAATGCTCACTCTTTCACATAAAGAACTTAGTTAAAAGCTGAAATTTAATTTGGGAAAATACATCCAACTTTTACTAGATTTTATCTTAAGCTTTCCACTTTCTCTTTTTCTATTCATATTATTATCTTCATTTTACTTCACTGCCACTCTATTTTGTTAGTTATTTTTATCTTCAGCAGTATTCGCCCATTTTATATTAGTACAGTAAATAAAAAGTGCATAAATGAATCAAGAACTACACAATTTTTTTTTAATATTTCCACTATTCAAGATAATTGTGACAATTTCTAACTGCTATATAAATTTCTAGGCGTAGATGTTATTATTATTATATTAATTATTATTAATTATTATTATTATTATTATTATTATTATTAATTATTATCTTTATTATTATTATCACTGTCGTTATTATTAACACTATCACTATTGGCCGTGGTCTGGTTTTATTAAAACTCGACGTTTCGTCTACTACTGCGGTAGACATCCTCAGGAGATTCTGCGTGTTCTTTGACTTGGTAACTAATTTTCAAATGTCGGCTGCAGATTTTAGATCATATTTCATAATTGGCCTCCTTTACACACTCATGATGAAGTGGAAGAAGAAACCTTACAGTCTTATACCTTCACCAGATAAAATTATCATTATTATTATCATCATCATCATCGTCATCGTCGTCGCCGCCGCCGCCGCCGCCACCACCACCGCCACCACCACCACCACCACCACCACCACCACCACCACCATCATCATTATTATTATTATTATTATTATTATTATTATTATTATTATTATTATTATTATAGCTACAAGTAGTACTTATGTGTGAAAAGTTAAAGTGAAGTATACAGGAACTCATGTATAAATACGCTAATCCTACTTGTTTAACAACAAGTCTGTTTAATTAACATGTTGTCTTCTTATTCTCAGCGGTGACACAAGTTTCAAACTCTAAACTCAACATTTAATTTGAAACACAACTAACAACACCGCTGATAATATTCAGTAAGTATTACAACCGCTTTTATCTGCATACAAAATGTAGCTCACACAAAATATTACATCAGACTGAAGGAAATTGACTTCTTATCAAAATAAATGTCATTATTGTCAAGAAAGTGTTCAATATGCAAAGAAAAGCGTGAAAATTATGCAGTGTAAATGAAAACAATGTTAATTATTTTCATATAATACTCATCCCACATTCCTCTAATGTATTATTTAGATTTTTAAGAAGTAAAAGAACTGAGTGTGATAAGAGAATGTCTATAAACCTGGCATGAAAACATAAAAATAATGCTCCCTGGCCTTATACCTTGGCAAACTTCTTCCTATACCCAAATTATAAAGCGGGATATAGGCCGTCCATATTCACGATTATTATATGAACTCACAAAGGAAACATACTACATAGAAGATCTACGACTGAGAATGCTACTGCCATCTCCTGGCCCTTACCAAGAACTTTTAAACAACAGGAGAGAAAAACAGAGAATGATAGGTGCTGATTTCTACACCTCAGGACCTATGCTGGACAGAAACTGGACGAAAACCAACCAAGAGTCAAAACATGTTGTAACACGATATGCGATACACGGCTTTCGTCGTAAGGTGTGCAGAATCAAGAAATATCACGAACCTAGTGAGAAGTGCGTGTGTGAATTGTGTGGCGGACAGTGCGACCGATATCATATACCGAAATGCCCAAGAAACACGAAATCGCTGAATGACTACAGCAAAGACTAAAGAACAATCAATGCCCATTAGGGCGAACCTTTCTTCTTATTATATTCACGATGGAGAATGCAAATACAAAACCTCTTGTCTCGGAACATGTCAAAAAACTCAAACTTTGAATAGGAAGAAGTATTTAAAGAATCAATGTTACAAGATTAAATTTAAATAAAACTGGAGGGGATAAAAAAATACAACATTTCAAATTGCCTCCATGGACTACTACGTTAGTCAGCGATTTAGTTTTGTGAGTACAAACGTTATGGGAATCTATGGATATTTTCATAACGTAGAAATTCTGAATATGCTCTGAACTCAGATCAGTGACAAAGTCTAACATTTTTATTGATTAATCTCTTCCTTCCGCTCGTTATGGAAATAAAATGTTAGTTCCGCATCGCATATTTAAGACACATTGGGCATAAAATAAAGTAAAGCTGATATAAAAGGTGTATGACCAATGTATTGGCTCTTACATGTCCAGATTTGAATCGCGATCCTAGTAATCTGTTGTAAAAGCTTCGTAAAATAAAATTGTACGTACCTTTTTAGATTGGTTCCCTATTACAGAACCGTACGGAATTAAGCGCCTCAGTTTAAGATTAATAATAATAACAACAATAACATTAATTTATTAATAGTAGTAGCAGTAATATTTTATTATACTGTATAATATTATTTAAACAGATTGAATTAAGGTCATGTCTTCCAACTAGTGAATTAGATAGTCTATATAAAAATAGTGTTAATATATCGTTAACCCTCGAAATAATATTAACTTCAGCTAACAGAAAAAATTAACTTAAAGGTAAATATATTTTTTGCGCGATAGTGCGTTTTATGGTACTTACAGCAATGGCGACCGTCATTGAAAGTTCAACTTCCTACATTTCGGGGTTGCCAACCTAAATAACTGTAAGTAACAAAATAACTATACTGTAATATTACATATTACATAACGTGTGTGGGAAGTAAGACCACTGCCCTCTATGTATACTACATACAATGTATATACAAAAAATATGTAAAAGGTAGTGTTAATATAAATTATACGAAATAGTACTGTGTTTTGAAAGCACTAATTAGGGGTTTAATTCCTCATTTAACTTTCTATTATTTTATGACTACTTAAATATGTTCACTAAATAAATAAAAGCGTAAACCAAATAACTGAATTTTAAATGAACTGCACTTTATTTGAAACAATACAAAACAATAAATACGTACATGCCGCCATTTTATTACTATTTGGAATCACTGCCTCCTGCAGTTTCAACTAATAAACATTGCCCACACTATTAACGATATTAATATAAAATTATAGAATATTCACCTGAAAGGTCCGTCTCCTCAACTTAATTATCATTTAACTGTAGCGCTTTCGGGACTTGTCCCATCATCGGCAGGATTCAAAACTGGTGTTTCACTGAAGATCTGGTAGAGGGGGTTGCATGTACTTGGTTCGTTTTCGTTTATCAGGCTGTCGTTGTGAGCTGCTTTCATGATTTCCATCTCTTCGAGTACGTTTATCTTCGCTGGATTATTTTCTCTGTGCATTACTGTTAGGGTGTTTTCAATATTTAACATGCGATGTCCTTCATGGATGACGTGTTTTGCATAGCTTGATTTACCTTCTGCATGAATGAAGTCTCGAAAATGTTCTTTGAATCTGATGTTAAAACTCCTGTTTGTCCTTCCTATATAAAATTTGTTGCAGTCCTTACATGTCAGTTTATAAACTCCTTTGCTGTTGAAAATGTTATTTTCTTCAATGTTATTGTTTATTATGTTGTTTAATTTGTTATTGGTTCTGTATGCTATTTTTACGTTTTTTATCGGCTTTCTTTAGTGCATTGGCTAATTTTTGTCGTTTCTTCTTTTCCTGTGTATGTAAGTGTTATCCATGTGTTCTTGTTTTCAGATTCAAAGAACATTTTCGAGACTTCATTCATGCAGAAGGTAAATCAAGCTATGCAAAACACGTCATCCATGAAGGACATCGCATGTTAAATATTGAAAACACCCTAACAGTAATGCACAGAGAAAATAATCCAGCGAAGATAAACGTACTCGAAGAGATGGAAATCATGAAAGCAGCTCACAACGACAGCCTGATAAACGAAAACGAACCAAATACATGCAACCCCCTCTACCAGATCTTCAGTGAAACACCAGTTTTGAATCCTGCCGATGATGGGACAAGTCCCGAAAGCGCTACAGTTAAATGATAATTAAGTTGAGGAGACGGACCTTTCAGGTGAATATTCTATAATTTTATATTAATTTTGAATAAACCTCAACGGAACACATCATGAATCTTATAAAAGTTGACTATTAACGATAGTCAATTGTTTATAATGAACGCAAATATTTCTAACAAATATGTTATTATTTTACTATTATTCATTATTTTGAAAACAGCATCGCACAAAAGATAATGTACAACGCACATTTGTGAAGCGTTTTACAGAATCTCGGAAATTAAAAACATCGCTATCGCTAGTTTTTAAAACATTTTCCTCGCATCGTAATATACTATTAAATACTAAAGTAGTTTTAAATATCAAATTTCCAATTATTTTTCATATTACTTATGATGTTACAATAAAAATTAATACGAATGTAACTTACATTTTTAAAAATGTTGTCTGTGTATGTTTGAAATAAGCTCTTATTGGGCTTGTGAAAGATGAATAATAATGAGATGTTATATGATACGGTTTTTTTAATATTTCATTAGTCTGAGATCTAGAGTTGACTTTATGATTAGAAGATGTTACACGTAGGTGAAAAGCTGCTGACAGATATCTGGGGCTATAGACGTGAATAATTTTGAAAAGAAGAATACGATAATGTAATCTTCTTATGTAACTCTATACGAGACAAAAAAAATTATTCAATAGATAAAGAAATGTGGCATTAACTTGGGAACATACGAACATATCTGATGCTCGCTTTATTATCATGTTTTAGTTTGACAGTTCAGCACTCAAATCAGAAATATAACACAGCAACCATAACCCAGCAGAACGAGTGCCTGCTAGTGAATTTATCCAAATTATGTAACGAAAATTACACTGGTCAACATGATTTTTGTCTCATGAGTACCAATAGTTGCACTTAATGCAGTTTTTATCGTATTTTCAAATATGTATTCGGAATCTCTCCATCATCCAGAAGCTTATTTATTTCAATTTCAATTAATGAATTTAAATAATAATTTTTTTAAGAAACTTTTTTTCGTCCATTTGTCCATTGTCCGCAGTGAGCGATGAGCACGAGGAACACTTTCATCAGGAAATTCAGCTATGGAAAAGAGATATCAAGGCAAATGGAATCCTAATATGCTGGCCGATTATTGTTGGACCATCAAGAGAGATGCTCCACAGGCGAAATATAGCAGAAAATCGTAATTTCTTACTTTCTAGGCGAGTCCGAATGTTCGAATATTGTATAGTTACGAATGTAGAAAATATTAAAATGTTTGAAATTATAATAAATGCCTGTCTCTCGGAAACATTGCGTGATGGAGAAAACCTGACATCATATTTGAATTCAGGAGAAAAAAACTACTATCAGAATCACATATTTTTCTTTCTGAGACAAAAAAAAAAGTTTTTTTTTTGTTGCTCAGTGTAATTAATTCACTGCCACTTCCAAACCCATAGATTCATGGTCGCTCGGAAATAAGCTCTCCATACTCCCTATCCTGAGCTAAAGTTTTCCAATCATCCTCCTGTATAATCTACTTCCTACCTCATTCTGGAACTGCCTATTTGGCGCTTTCCCTCTGGTTTTGCTATAAGGAGATTTTATGTCCCTCTTCCATTCCCCATTCGTGCCACATGTCCTGCACATCGAAATCTACGAGACTTGACTCTTTTTATTATATATGTTTACTATAAAGATCATGTAGCTCACTGTTAAGTAGCCTTCTACATTCGCCTGTTCATCTCTCTTTGGTCCAATAGTATCTATTAGACTTAATTTAACTTTCACAGTAAAGATTTTAAGTTAAATTAAACTAATAACCAAACATTTTCCTAAAAACGTTATTTTCAATACTCGTGATCTTTTCTCCTTAAAGTAAGAGTTCAAGTTTCGCATATTTATAATTGGGAGAATAACAGTCTTATATATTTTCAATTTAATGTTTTTTTAAAGAAATTGAGACGACAAAAGTCCCTGTATTTAATAATAGTATGCAATTCCAGAATTAATCTTATGTTTAATTTATTTCTGCACCTCACTATTGTCACTAGTGTACTGTATGTGTACATATATTCACGTTTACTTCCATTCGCAATTTTTTAGTTTTACTCACCAGAGTGTGAATGTTGGCCTTTACTATCTCCTCGCTATCGCCTAATAATACATCATCAGTACAAGCTAACATTGCCAACATTGAATTGGAGACCTCCTTCATCCTCTAAAAATTTGATGACATGTTCTAGTACAAAATTGGATAGTAGAGGATAGAGAGCATTTTATGTAACGAAAATTGTGTGCAAAATTTGAGATATGAATTCCTCATATAAATGGAAGGAAAAATAAGGCTACATCAACATGGAACCGAAAATAGTAGGTTTCTTAGTTTTTATCGGTTAGAAGAATATTCCGTGTCTTTGTTTTCTGCAATTAAATTATATTAATTTTTGTTAAATGTGTATTTTCTTCTATAGATATGGTGTCTGCAAATGCATTCCAGTATTATTCCATGTTTTTACATGTTTATGGTGAACTGTATATATGACGCTCAATTAGTGTTCATGCGGCAAGCTTTGTGTTTATAAAGTAAGTTTTTGAATGTACCGATATTGAATGTGGTTGTCAGTGAAAATAAAATATCATAGAGTGTTGCTGTAATGGAACTATAAAAACACTCAGATATCATTGACAAGTAATTTTATCCTTCATTTCCATTAGAACGTTTTTTTTTACAATATGACAATAATAAACAATCGTTCAATATTTCTGTTCAATTTTAATGAATGTAGACAGTAATGTATGATTTCAGCTACCCACTAATTCAACATTTCTACTGTAACTCTGTAGTGAAACAATCAGTCAAATGCTCAAACGAAATAAGCTCAACCACTAAGGCTGCACAATCCACTTACTATTTCAAATAACTATAGCTTGACAGCGAACAAAATGCAGTGCTATTACGACTGTACTGTGTGCGCCTCTCACTACCCAGACTGGTGTTCTCCTTTGACTCTCTTTTTCAACCAATCACTCACTCACTCACTGGCACTATCGAAACCGTAGGTTCATGACCGCGCGGACATGAGCTCTCCATGTATCCCTATCCTGAGCTAATGATTTCCAATCATTTCCTGTATAATCTACTTCCCTCAAATCATAGTTAATGTTATTCTCCCACCTCATTCTTGGTCTACCAACTGGGCGATTTCCCTCTGGCTTTCCTACAAGAAGCTTCCATGCAAGTCTTTCATTCCCCATAAGTGCAACATGTCCTGCCCATCGCAGTCTACGAGATATAACTGTTCTTATTATATTTGGCTTCCTATAAAGACCATGTAGTTCATTGTTATGTAGTCTTCTCCATTCACCTGTCTGTTCATCTCTCTTTGATCCAAAAATTTCCCTAAGTACTTTATTCTCAAATACTTGTAATCTCCTTTCCTCCCTTAAAGTAAGAGTCCATGTTTCGCAGCCATATAATATAACTGGTAGAATAATAGTTTTATATATTTTCAGTTTAACGTTTTTTGAAAGGAGTTGGGACATCAAGAGTCTCTGTAATGCATAATAGCACGCATTTCCAGAATTGAGCCTATGTTTAATTTCTTTGTGCATCTCATTCCTATTTGTGATTATTGTTCCTAGGTCCTTTCCAACCAATCAGCGTCAATATTCCTATCGCTTGAATTGGATCAGCAAAATAATGCTACATAATAAACAATAACAACGATGATGCAATTTAACGCCTCCAAAACTTACAACACCAACCACATAATGACACAGGAATCCCTGAAGTACGGGACTGAAAGGAGAGCATTACAATAGAAGTTTAACTTACGCGCAGCACGGGCAGCATTTTGTTCCCAACCAAGCTAAAGATGCACGGCCCTTTGTTAAAAAGAAAGATTATGAGTCTTGAACACGATTCAATAACTCTTGCCATTGAGTTCCGATTATTTTATAGTTGTGTTTAGAAACAATAAAAAATTGTGAAATCCTGGCCATGGTTCAGACTTCGTTTCTCCAATCTACTGATTTATGTACTCAAATACCGTATAGACTAAGTGGAGTTTGATATTTTGAACAGCACCTGAAATAAATGTACTTATCATTATATATTTATTTTAGTAAAATATACTGCAATGTGTAAGATTGAAAGCTTTGACGACCGCAGTCTTGATTCTTATTTAGTTCGTCTTCCGGGCTAAATAGTTGTGGTCCAGTTTTCATAAACTCGACGTTTCGTCTACTACAGCGGGAGACATCCTCAGGAGATATTGTTAAAACTGGACGTTTCGTCTACTGCTGCGGTAGACATCCTCAGGAGATTTTGTTCAAACTCGGCGTTTTGTCTACTACTGCGGTAGACATCCTCAGGAGATTTTGTTCAAACTCGACGTTTCGTCTACTACAGCGGGAGACATCCTCAGGAGATTTTGTTAAAACTGGACGTTTCGTCTACTGCTGCGGTAGACATCCTCAGGGATTTTGTTCAAACTCGGCGTTTTGTCTACTACTGAGGTAGACATCCTCAGGATATTCTGCTAAAACTCGATGTTTCAACTACTACTGCGGTAGATATCCTCAGGGGATTCTGCTAAAACTCGACGTTTCGACTACTATTGCGGTAGACATTCTCGGGAGATTTTGTTAAAACTCGACGTTTCACCTACTACTGCGGTAGACATTCTCAGGATATTCTACTAAAACTCTACGTTTTGTCTACTATTACGGTGGACATTCTCAGGAGATTCTGTTAAAACTCGAGGTTTCGTCTACTACTAAGGTAGACATCCTCAGGAGATTCTGCTAAAACTCGACGTTCCATCTACTACTGCTGTAGACATACTCAGGAGATTCTGTTAAAACTCGACATTTTAACAGAACTCCTGAGGATGTCTACCTTAGTAGTAGACGAAAAGTCTAGTTTAAGCATAACTTGATCATGACAATTTTGCCCGGAAGACCACTAAACAAGAAAGGATACTGCAATGTACTTATAATCTTTATAAATAACCAAGAATTTATGGTTACGTATTAATACGTTTTTTTCTACAGCTAAAGGCTGTGAGGAATCCATGCCTAAATGTTGTCTGCTATTTTCGTTATATATACAGAACTTCATCTCCCACAGATGGAGTGTTGTGTGATGATTATTTTGCATGTGATGTAATAAATTGAGGTGGAAAGCGCTGTACAAACACTTTGTCACTCTGGGAGACCGTGAGAGGTCGCTCTTCGTCATCTGGAGTGACGTGTTCTCTCAATCTCTCGTCAAGGGACGTTGCCTAAAATTATCACTTTAATTTTTTTTATTTTAAACCGCCTATCAATCACCTGAAACGCTATCTTTCTTTACGTAACCATCTCGTTATAATATTTATTTCATCCTTCAGTTTCTTCAAAACAAAATATCAATTACGTCGATTAAAAGGGGTTTTCATTCTTCTCCGCTTCCACGTTATTTACAGGACTTTCAAACTCTAAATGATGGACTAGATATAAATTGATTTTCCATCACAGCTTCAATTTCCACTTTAATGACTTTATTGCAAGTCGTAAACAAATTAAAATGTAAAGCTTTCGTTTTATCAGAACGAAAAATCACAGATGCCAATTTTCACTCGTGAAATGAAATTAGTAGAACTAGCTTGATGTGAAACAAATCATTTATTTTTTAAATATACAAAGTAATTCATGACTTTAAACAGTTATTTACATTTCAAAAATTGAAAGTGACATTTTACAGATGAGTTCATGTGGTAATTCGATACGAATTTGTGAACCGCTATTAATTCTTGCAAAGTAAAATGTTTTATTTCATATTACCTCACATTTTATACTTTTATAAATACGTATTAACACTTACAAAGGCTATTCATTAACAGACATAAAACGTCAATAAACATGTTGTGATGTAGATTCGTTGTTTTTTATTTGAAGTTAAGATTTATTTATTTTATATTAAATTTAGGCTTATATTATTTACTAGTTTCAGAAGTCTGTTACTAGGCAGTATTTCATTCTAATCTTTTTGGTACAAACGGCTGAACAAGAATATTATTCTTATTGTAGTTTTAATCAATTATGTCAGTATCTATCTATCTTCGGGTTTTTACGGCTGCTGCCGTCTTCCCGTGCCAAACCTCCAAAACCTACGATCTTGGACATTTTCAATGCTTAGTCCTCTTGCTTGCGTTACTGTCTTCATGTTTCCTTCCATGTTAACTTTGGTCTCTCTTTTTTCTTCTTTCTGGTCAGTTGCCATTGATATGGTTGCTTCGGCCATCGCTTATCTTCCATTCTTAAAATATGTCCTAACCACTTTAATTTCTTCTCCTCAATTATTTCAATTATGCTTTCTTCTGCTTCCATTATGTTTCTAATTTCCTTATTTGTGACATGTTCTAACTTTGACTTTCTGGCACTTCTGCGTAAATAATCCATTTCTAGAGCTATTAGTCTATTCTTGTAGTACTTACTGATTGTCCATACCTCACTTCCATACATTACAACAGATTCCACCAATGTTTACCAATATTTTTTGTCTTTCCAAATATGCTTATCCCACCATATGAAATTTAACGATGATATTATTTTGTTACTCGATTCAATTCTATGCTTTATGTTATCTTTGCCTATACCTTCAATGTTATCCATAACTGTTCCCAAATATATTTAGTTTGTTTCACTTGCTTTATTTGAATTCCTTCTTCCAATATTAAATTATCTCTTTCATTGCTATTTATTGCCAAATATTCTGCTTTTTTTGTAAATTTACTATGGGACCCATGATTCATATGTGTTGTTCAATCTTTTTATTATGAATTCCATATCAAATGTGTCTTGCGCTAAAACCAGTTCATCATCAGCAAATTGTAATGTCAGCAAAAATCTGTTACCTATTGGGATACCCATACCTTAGCAGCTTTGTCATTATGTCAGTCATTTCTCAATAAATTTTAAGTTGTTGGAATGATGCTCATTGCAGAGCCGATCACTGGACAATTGATAAAAATAACTCACCTATTCTACTGACTATTTAACTCATGTCCCAAATGGGAGTCAATGACCAATCACGTTTCAATGAATTTTGTTTTACAACCAATCACACTCGTGTTTTACCTAGATAATTATCGAATTTTGAATATCAAAATAAAGAGTGTTCCTCCTATTTATTATTGTGAACAGGTCGAGCATTATATTGCAGTAACTGACTCTCTAACAAATACCTTGAATATAGCAAATAATGAACAGATTCTTTCGACCTACACATTTAATAATTGTGTGTTCAATAATTGTGTTTTTAAATACTGATTTTAGTGAGATGTTTGAGAAAAAAATAATTCTTCTTCTTCTTCGCGGTTTAGGCTTATTTACTAGCCTGTTCCGGCTCCAAATTGCTGCTCTTTCCATATTTTCCTTGGTCTTCCCAAACTTCTTCTTCCTCGTGATGAAGAGTTGTATGCTGCTTTTGGTATTCTATTCTCAGTCATCCTTGTCAAGTGTTTCTTTCCAGTTTGTTCTGTATTTCTCTATTGTTGAGTTTAATTCCTCTGTTTTTTAGTTGTCTTATTTCTGTGTTATGTTTTTTGTCTGTTCTTTGATATCCTGCTATTGGTCTGAGGAATCTCATTTCAGCAGCTTGTATCCTGGAAGATTGTTGTGTTGTCACTGTCCATGTTTCGGATCCATAAGTAATAATAGGCACTGCCATTGTCTTGTATAATTAAAATGAATTAATAACCTATAATGTTGGTTATAATACGCAGTTTGATATGTTTCATTTTTTCTCCACTACGGTGCATTCCTACAATATTGCGATCCTATTTGGCAATACATAGTATGATCAAGTTGCAGTGATGAACAAATGAAACATAACCAAACATTTGTCATTTGTTTTCAAACATCGCCGTTTACATTAAATATATAAATATTTTAAAATAATTATTTGTGAGTAAACAGCTTAATTTTATTCGTTAAATAGTCCTAACAAATGTCATAATTGTATCGTCCGGTCATGACACGAGAACTGAACGGTCGGGTAAGACAACGTCTGTCGAGTCCGCTATTATATATAATGTCAGGAAGCTTAGGGCCCAACGGTCCCCGAAAATCATTTGGCCATCATCATCAGCATCATCCTTCACCGTGTGGAAAGCAACGGGAAGCTACCACACCTGCAATTTCCTAGTAAAGCTGCAAAGCATAGCATGAAAATGCTATGATTTCAGTGAAAGACCTGACCTCGGGCAGAATTACTAGGGATGGATGGATTTATATATATATATATATATATATATATATATATATACAATTACTGTTGCAGAATCTCGACACTGGTTAGTTAGTTGGTTAGTGAACTGCCAGAGGGCAAGTCTTTCACTGCAATCATAGCATTTTCATGCTATGCTTTGCAGCTTTTCTAGGTAATTATAGGTGTGGTAGCTCCCCGTTGTTTTCCACACCGGTGAATGATAGTGATGATGATGATGATGATGATGATGATGATGATGATGATGATGGCCGGATGATTTTCGGGGACCGTTGGGCCCCAAGCATCCTGTCATTTGTCTTACAGGTGAGGCAAACCCCCGAAAAAAACCTCACCCAGGAGCCTGTCCCGACCGAGAATCGAACCCGGGCCCGCTGCGTGATAATGCAGCACGCTACCTTAAGACCACAGCGGTGAACCTCGACTCTGGTATGACACCGAAGTTCGAAGCATCGCAAAAATAATTTTGAATACGTTCACTAAATACAGTATATTAATGAATTTCTATGTGTGGCCACATATTTAATTATTAATGTTTACTTCCAGCCTCAATTTCTTAGTGTTACTCAATTGAATGTGCGTTTTTGGTCCTTAGTATCTCCTCTTTATCGCACGAATGATTGTTAGATGTAAACAGAAAATTATATATACGTACTGTAATATCCTGAACATTGTGACAATGCACCGAGCGTTTTCATAATTTCATAGTAGACTATATCGAACTCTGTGCCTGATTGAAAAGTAATCTTACATACGCAATGTAGTTCATCACATTCTTAAGCTTGCACTGACTGAGGATCACTTCAAAGATCCTAATTTCCAATTTTAAAGTTATATTTAGAACCCTCTCTACAAGCCCCTTAAATTTTTGTTGTAAACTTTTGATTCGCCCTGTACATATTTTTGAGAAATTATGTATGTTACTTTTTTGAAAACAAAATCTACTTTTATACTGAAATATAGCCTCTCATTAGAGCTATACGAGTATCTTTATGTAAAGAACGTAATTTCGATATCCTTAAATACCATTAATTTTGAGACCTTAGAAACTACATACAAGAATCATACTCTTTTGTTTCCAGATTTTTTTTTATTTTATAGATGCTTTAAGATCTAAAGAAATATCTCGTCCATTAATTAATTTTTAATGATGATATGAAATAATGATTAAGATGAAAGGAGTCGTGGCATGATATTCCAACCAATCATTTCAATTGACAGAAAAAACAAGGAAAATCTCTGTCAGGTTTGTTGGCACCAGGGTTTGAACCCAATATCTCCCGAATACAAGTCTCAAACAATGACGATTGAGCCAACCAGTTTAGTGTCACTGGTTTGTTTTATACTATGTAAAATTAAATCCATTGTTTTATACCGTCAATAAAAGAAAAATCAATGTATTCAAATATTTATTGTTATGTTTCCTTAAAATCGTTAGAGAAATTGTATACAATGTATCATGTACCGCATGGCTTTGAAACTTAACTGCCACATTCGTGTATGATTATTAATCTTTGTATGGCCTATAAATACGTAACTATTTCCTATCTTTGGCAGTAGAAAAAAGCCTCGTCATTTAAAAATTTTACCACTGAAATGTTAATTTCATAAACAAAAATTAGCATAGCTATTATTAATAGAGTACATCATCCATACTAGAACAGGTATCAGGAAACAAAACATATTTTACTTCTATGTTTGCGTTAACACAATCACAAACAACACGCAACATATGGTAGACATATTTTAAGTGGAGAGATTTGTAACTATGTTTTTGATTACAATGAGGTATGCAAATTTGTTTTAAAATCTCATAACGATGCAATTTTACATTGTAATATTCTACAAAACGATATTTTCTTAGATTTATGATTCGTATGAATAAAAGGTAGAGTTCCACATTATATGGGTTCTTGTTCTGCCAGCAACGCGTGTTATTTTACAATCATAACCTTATATTCTTACTTTACATATGGCTTCCTTTAAAAAACGTTTAATATTCAAAATTATATACTAGACATAAAAAATATATATGCATTAATAATTATTATACGAACACCACATAGGCCTAAGATAAACCACTGCTTAACTTTTATCTTCTTTTTCACTTCCTGGTTTAGGCATTAGTTGCCTGTTTGTCTTCGCTAATAGATCTTAGATCGTCTCTTCCGAGGACGTCCGATATCTCTTCTTCTTCTTCACTTCACGGGCTAGGCTAATTGCCTGTTCCGCCTCACAGTTGTTCTGTCCATCTTTTCACTGGCCTTCCTACATTCCTTGAACCTCTTGGCTTGTAGTTGAATGCTTCTCTTGGTAATCTTGATACATTCATTCTTTCCACATGTGTAAACCATTTCTCTCTATATTCTCTGATTTTCTCATCCAATGGATATATATTTAACTCTGTTCTTATATCTTCATTCCTTATCCGATCCATTCTTTTGTAGCCTTTCGTTCTTCTAAATAAGTCTCTACTTCTTCTCGGAAAATAATGTAAGATTTTATTTGGTAATCTACTTTCTTCCATTCTTTCTACATGTTCTTTCCACTGAATCTTGTTGTTAAATATATTTTCTTTTATGGAGTAGATTTGCAGTTCTTCACGGATAACCTTGTTTCTTATCTGGTCCATTCTAGAGCAGCCTTTTACTCTTCTTAAAAATTTCATCTCGGCTGCTTGGATTTTAATTTCTTGTTTGGTAGTGATAATCCAAGATTCACTCCCATACAAAAGGCCAGGGACTGTCATTGTTTTATAAAATTTTAATTTTGTTTGTTTATGGGCTTTATTATTCAATGTTATATTTATTGCGCCGCAAATAGCTTGAAACTGATGAGTTTTATGTTCAATATCTTTATCATATCCATAGCTGATATCACATCCTAAACATTTAACTTTTATAATAATAATAATAATAACAGTAATAATAATAATAATAATAAATTCATAAAGATATTGTTACATGTCGTGTACGCGGCGTTTGAATTGCGCGGGTTTGAATTGCGCGGGTGAGTCGCCCCTAGTGAGTTGGTGACCCGCAGAGCCGCTTGAATTGTCTGGAATGTGTTGCCAGACGTTTCTACCGGCCTCTCCCTTCCCCTTGGAGAAGGATCCACGACTAGAGGATTCTGGGCGCCGAAATTGCGCGAAGCCATTTCGAGAGCTTTCCTCCCGTTTATATGAAAGAACGGAGGAGAAAGCCAGCTTTTTTTTTCTTTTTACTTTTTTTTATGTTTTAAATGCACAGAGCGACTTCTCCTAGGATATCCAGCACCATCCTACATTAAATTCGAAAATTGTCTAAATTATCTAAATAAAATCTGGCCAATCCTCTAAGCGCGGTTTGCGAATGGAGCTTCAATAACCAGGACGGCGCACTTTTGAACCAACGTTGATCAGAGGTGCCCTCAGGAAAACGACAGCGAACATCAGAGCACTGATCCCTCCGGTGGAAAAACTAGGAAGCTTGATACAGCCGGCGTATTGAAAAAAATAAGTCCCCTATATTGTCAGGGACACTTCGGTGTCCCATACTTCGTCTGGTCTGGTCAGTCAGTCAGTGTTGCGACAGTCTTGTGCTGGACGGCGAGAGGTTAAATTGTAAGTGAAACTGTGAGGAAGTACTGTGTCTGCAACTGTGTTAGAAGTGATTGTCAAATAAACCTTCAAAAAAGATTAGTTGTAAGATAATTAGTGATAATTTAGTGAAGATTTAGTGAAGATTTAGTGATAATTGTGAGAAGAAAATAAAGCGAAAAGAAAAATTTTACGTAGCAACTGTGTACTTATTTAAGTCCAAATCAGTTAAATGAAAACCCTGTGCCATCCGAGACAATATTTTATGTACCCTATATCGTTACGTCATACTTCTTCCTTCCTTGTGCAATTTACGTATTATTATTTTTCCCCTTTACCTTCGCATCAAAATTCTTGAAAATACAATATTTGTAGACAATGTTTTTCACAAGATATAAGTTACCACAAACAATTAATTACGAGTCACATGTTACTATAATTCCCCTCACAACGGAACGTGATCCCTCGAGGAAAATACAAGTTGGACCGAGAAGAAGGGGTTGGCAAGACAAACACGCCGAAGTATGGTCCGGGATATTTTATTATATGGTTCACGTGCCGACAGGACGAGATATATGATATTGCCCAAATGTGACGTCATCCTTCGCCATGACCTATATGCCACGTGGTTGCAGATTCGCAGAACGCATATACCCTCGTGGTTGCTGATCTCGCTTTTATCATCGGAGAGCCTTAGTATAATGAAACGTCAAAAGCGGAAAGATATTAAAATATTTATATTTTGTCGGTTTAAACATAGGAAGCTAAGAAAAAAACATCGTACTAACCTTATATTTGTCGGTCATAAACAGCTAACAAAAACCAAATTTAACCTAACAAAATTAAATGACCTATCTTTATATTTGACATTTTTTCAGTTATATACTGATTTATACAAAGAAATTGTCAACCATTGCCTGCCGAAATCCACCTTGAAATTTCTTCCAGAGAAGCGTTGTGATGTACAGCCTTTGAAAGAATTGATGGCACACAGACAATTTTCAAGTCCCAGAAAGAAGTCATTACGCATTATCAGAGATCAGCTACTTGGTTTACAAGTGCACAACTATTCGAGAAAGTAAAATCCGTTCTACTTCGCTGTGTGTCGTGCAAGGAAAAATAATTTCGCGTGAATACGTACTGTGGAAAATTCTGTAAATAAAACAAAGCAAAACAAAAAAAAAAAGAAAAAGAAAATTAATCAATGCTAAAGTTGTATAAGATAATGGCAGTTCCCATTGTGACATATGGATCAGAGATTTGGGCCATGAACTGATCAGACAGAAGATTACTAGAAACATCAGAGATGAAGTTCCTCAAATACGTTGGAAAATATACTCTAAGAGACCCCATTCCTAGTAAAACAATTAGGCAAGAACTCAAATGTTTTAATCTAAATGAAAAAATACAAAACTATAAACAAAAATGGCATGAACGTATTTTAAGAATGGTCTCTTCTAGGATAACAAAACAAGCACTCTTGTACCAACCTCAAGTCTATAGAGATGTGGGACGTCCTTAGAAGACTATACGAAGATGAATTCTGAGAGCGGAACAGGCAGACGGTCTATCATGAAGATGATGATGAAATAAAATTAATTTATATAAGGACGAGAGAGAGAGAAAAATAAAAAAAAACATGACAGAGGGATTGAACACGCGATCTCATGCATGGGAAACAGATTTTCCCTCCACTAGACCACAACAGTCCCTGCCAGAAAAACTCTTTATGAAACTATGTAATACTCCATCCCTTACTTGTATATCGAAATTATACATTAACGTAGTTTAAATTAATCAGACGCGTTTTGCATTAGTTGTGAGAATAAAAAAAATAGTGTTTTGCCTTGTGTTTTGTAAACGAAGTAATGAGACGTTACAATCGTTATTCATTTTCTACATTTGGCCTGTTTCCTTTAATTCATTAATTTCTCTCTCTTTCTCTCTCTCTCGCTCTCTCTCTCTCTATATATATATATATATATATATAAGGTGCTCTTTTGCGACGTCGAGGGCCCAGGTTCTATCCTGATCAGGAAGAATTTTTTCAATATATATATGTGTGTGTGTGTGCGTGCGTGTGCGTGTGCGTGTGGGTGTGCGTGTGCGTGTGCGTGTGTGGAAAGCAACGGGAAGCTACCACACCTACAATTCCCTAGTAAAGTTGCAAAGCATAGCATGAAAATGCTATGATTGCAGTGAAAGACCTGCCCTCGGGCAGAATTACTATGGATGGATATATATATATATATTTAACGAAGCCTGGTAACGAATTGGCATTATGAAAATTGCCATTATTAAGAAAAATTCTTCCTGACCAGGATAGAACCTGGGCCCGCGACGTCGCAAAAGAGCACCTTACCGACTGCTCCACTAAAACGAACGACAAAAATACTGCATCAAGAAAGACTTACGCCGCCCGATTTGATCTCGAAGGAGGCAGCACACGTAACAACGTAATGGTGTAAATCGTTCTTCAAAACTTTAACTTTCCATCATCAAGAATTCCGCCATCAATTTTTTCAAAGGCTGAAGAAAGTCCGTGTCCAAAAAAATTGCTGCCTTTTAACTGCAAGACACTAAAATCCAGCGCTAAATCTCTCATCTAAACTATAGGGAAGTAATACAAGAGCTGAATTGGTAGAATGGATACCCGTCACTACCTGCCATTCAAGCCGCATCCCACCTCATTTCACTCCGCTCTTTATTCATGCAGGGAGTTCATCTGCTTCGTACAGTGGGTTGACATTGCTGGATTCTGGCTTAGATTTCTGTGCATTGCAGCTAAAAACGGCAGATATATTTTTTAATACGACCTCTGTACATCACAACGCTTCTCTGGAGAACTTTCAAGGTAGGTTTCGGCATTTAATGGTTGACAGTTCTCTTGTTAGTTATACATTTTTCTTATCGTTATTACAGACTAAAGTCTGAAAAATGGGAAGGAAAATATTATATACATTCATATTATAATTCAAGTAACCCCGGGTCGCACATTGACGATCACTTCAAAATTCCCGGATCGTTTTCGACGAGCGACTAAACATTTCGTGCCCGCAACGGATGTAGAAAATCGGATTATGGACCACATATATATGATCTCCGATCCCACTACTAATCTTCCTGGAATTTTAATAAAGTATCCCAGGCAATCAGCACGATATGTCAGCAGTCCTGCGAAACTTACGCCTTTAACCTCAGAACGTGCGTGTGGTACTCATTGTCTTTAGAGGTGAAGGCGTCGGCTGGAGGTTTAGACATATTTAAAATTTCTTACCCCATTGGGAATAGAATCCGCGACCTTCTGACTTGTAGCGTATTGCTTTAATCTACTACACAGCGGCCTGTCCATATTCCGTTCATATTCACATCCTCTTCAAGGTATGGGCCTGTTTGGCCTGTTCCGCTCCCCGGTGCACTATATGTTGCAGGTGTGTTCATATTCACGCATATTTAAAAAAAAGTAACTCCTTCGCGCGACGAACTTAGTAAGCCCTTAAGTATAAAGGATAATAAAATTAATCCCACAAGTGGAAACCTAACATTAGTTATCCTTACCAAATACTGCATACATTGTGACTCTTGCATTTACAACTAGCGCATGCACGTTTCAAATTAACCCTAGCCCAACAACATAAGTGCAGTGATTCCTTACGATAAGCTCGCACTTACATGAGGTATTATTTCTCTTAAGTAAAATTGTATCATCTCGCCTCATATTCTTCTTGAAAACCCCGAAGAACTCACGGTTTGGGAAATAATCTTTATTTAAAAAAACGGAAGGATAAACTATTGAACTTTGGAATTCCCGGGGAAAATGATTTGATTTCGAGGTTCTTCAGTCTACCAACAGAGGGATTAGAGGCGGCTCTTCAAGATGGCATAACAACGGTCGTGAAAATATTGAGGATGGTTCGAGGAGGGTTCGAAACTAGTCTAAGAAAAAGAATATGAGGTGAGGTGAAAAAAGTTTACTTAAATAAATATAACCTAACCTAATTCAGGGCTGCGTGCGCAATAGCTGCTGCACATCTAGAACGTTATTTTATTCTATCGTAACGGTGACTAATTTAATTCAATTATAATTATATATATATAGGCCTATTTGTTAATTTTCACAATGGTACTGCAGGAATTTAATTATTATATTACCATTAATACTTTTTTTATTTAGTGTCCTTCATGAATTCCTTTTGTGTGTTATATTAATGAAAATGTTGAAGTTAAATATGATGATCTTGTTAAAGGTTTCCGGGCTCTTGGCCGTGGTCTTGAGGTTTGTAGTTTCCAGACGTTTCGACAGAGACAACCCTTGAGGATGCCGGACGCAGTCTCTGGCGAAACGTGGGAGAACTACAAACCTCAAGACCACGGCCAACAACCCGGAAACCTTTTACAAGATCATCATACTAACTCCGGCCGTGTAAACCTGAAGTCAATATATTAAAGTTAAGTTTTACTAATGCGTGTTGGCTTAATAGTTACTATGTTCACCACTTCCCGCCTTAGTAAAAATATTAAAATATTGTATTATGAAGTAAAATTAACATTAATTCAAATTTATATTAATTAGTAACAATATGTTTATAACTATTGCAAAGTTCGCAGCTGGTTATAAGGCTCACGGATTCAAACCCAGCCGAATTCGATAGATTTTAGGGCATAAATCCTGAATATAGATTTATATGGAAGAATTATGACACGTAATAGAACTTCAAGTATAAAACAATCTCTGAGCAATCTTTTTCAGTCCTCACACTCCCAATCATCTTAACATTTAAGGCTTGTTTCCATTCTGACAATTTCCAGACACATGACCCGCAACATGTGCCGGCACATGTTGTTCATCATTCTTTCTACTGTTTGCTATTTCCTGCTGCATCTGCAACATTAGTACAGAGTTTTGAAGAGCAAGACTACAGTTTCAGTTTATACAGTGAATCAGATACAGTGCAATCCAGTGTTCCTTGAGGTTCAAATAGTTGAGTAATATGGACAACTCATCTACTTCAGCTTTTGTGATAATGGCAGGCGCATACTATGAACTTCTAAAAAAATACGAAAACGACCGAGATGGTGGATTAGAAGTTTTCTAGTGAAAAGACGTTCGGAGAGAGTTTTTTTTTCTATTTTAGTTTTTTCTCTCAACTATTGAGATGACAGCGAGTGAAGTTTCTTCTCGACTTCTTGAAGAGTGCATTTCGCACCATCAGAAATCCGTTGCAGGGTATCGTTTTTATAATTACAGAAACAACAGCTCTGACACCACTGAAAATACCACAACCACAAACAAGAGAGCACATTTGAACTTATACTCGCAGCGTGGGGTCTGGAATTATAGCCTAGACTGTAGGCCTACTCCGCATGCGCATGTCCTTGAGACATGTAGCAGTCTGTTTCCATTTTCTGTGGCACATGTTGACCGCCGCAGTCACTTGGCACATTTTTGTCCCCGGCATATGTGCCATAACATGATGCATACTGTTTCCATTTCAACAAATTTCGGGCACATGTGACGGCACATGACGCTCAACATGTTGTGGGACAAATTTGTAGTAATTGAAACGAGCCTTTATGAGACCCATTAGCTTCGGTGATTTATTGATTACAGAATAATGTGTTTTTTACGTGCTAAACGTGTAGCATGGTTTCGCCTATTATTTTTGTCTGTAATATGTTCTGGCAGTTTATGATTTTTACACTGCCTACTTCAAGTACTTCCATTTTTTTTTTCCTTTATAATCCATCAGAACGCATCTGATGTGTTACATGACTAACACATGAACAACACATCAAGTTATTGTGACGTTTGGTTGTTCTGGTTTTTGAATTTCTCGGTAAAGGATTGTACGGTAGAGGATTCGTGAACTGTCGAATTACGGATCGGAAAGACCACTGAGAACTTTCCATATGCATCTATACCTCCATACTATAAAGGTCGATTATCGAATCTTCAACCCTAGAAAAGTATTGGCTGGATGCCCAGAATGTTCCTACCCTTGCATGTATAAGCAGTTATGAAGGTCGGAAGAACCAGTCGTGTTTACGTTATGGCCCAGTGAAGCGATCTCAAGAACTAAGATAAGAAGACGATCTAAGTGAAACCGTCAGCGAGTAGAAATAAAAGAAAATCAGATAAATTGTGAAACAAGAGACTATGTTAGTAGCAAATTATTTTGTGAAGTATATCAAGTGAATCTGGAAATTTTGTTTACACTTCGCTTACACGTGTTAATACGTGTTTTCTATTCTCACAATAAATCCATTGTTGCTAAATATATATATTAATTTTGTGTCTTGTGCTGAAATAAGCTCTTTGAAAATTTAGCATTGTTATTATGTACAAAAATCATAACCTGCATATAAACAATATGTATAGAAGTTTTCCTTGTTTTCTTCCAAACTATTTCTTTGCTATTCGAGTTGTTTGATTTGCTTACACTAAGTAGATTAAATGGATATATCACATAATTTTCTAATTCTTCATATAAAGCAAATATACATGGAGGGTGCTCAGTTACACATCACTTTTCAGCAAGATTGAGCACAGCCCCACTTTGCAAACAATGTCCGACATGGGTTGAATCTTCGATTTCCAGCTCTGTAGATTGAGAGAAATGAACCCATCCCATAACCGGCGAGAATGAGATCTACAACGAAAGAATTGAGAATCTTGACCGTATAAAAGGAATAATCTGATAAGCAATTGCAAACATTATGCCAGATATTTTTGTTAGAACGTTCACTGAAAGTGAATTTAGTTTAGACGTCTGTCGTGGAGTTATTGGTTCCTATTTTGAAACTTCTTAATGTTATTTAGAGTCTTTTCGAGTTCCTGAATTAATTGAAAGTCATTTCAACCCATTAAACGTAACACATACGTCACACTAACCTTGTAAAATCTCTCCATTTATTTTCGGAAACCCTGTACAATGGTTTGGAAAGACAAGTTTTTCCAAATAGATAGAAAAATTAATAACTTACTGTTGTTAAACATTGTTGCGTCATAGAAACAGTTTGCTTTAAACTAATGTTATCTGTTTAACTGGAATATTCGGTAGATAGTGATACAAACTTCTCTACATTTCAAATTGATAATAATACTTGACTGGGAAGGAAAGTAAATCATAACATAAACTCCACATTCACATCGAGAATCAAGCAAATCTGCTTCACACAACTTCATTTCAAACAAACCCCCCTTCTACGTTTATATACATTACTAACAAATACCTATACTATCACACATAAAACCCCATTTAATCAAAATTATATAACCAAAATATTTTTGCGCGCTAGTGCGTTTTGTCGTACTTACAGAAATGGCGACCATGATTGAAAATTCAACTTCCTACATTTCGGGGTTACCAATCTAAATAAATATACTGTAATAAAATAACCATATTGTAATATTACAGATTACAAACCGCGTGTGGGAAGTAAAACTACTGCCCTCTATGTGTACTACGTACAATGTACATACAAAAAAAATCCGAAACAAATCACTGCATTTTAAATGAACTGAACTTTATTTGAAACAATATAAATCAATAAATACGTACGTCCCGCCATTTCATCACTAATATTGTCTTACGGCCTCCTGTACTTTCAACTAATAACCATTGCCCACACTGTTAACGTTAGTCAGTTGTTTATAATGAACGCAAATATTTCCAACAAAGATGTTATTATTTTACTATTATTCATTATTTTGAAAACACCATCGCGCAAAAAAACAATATATACAACGCAGGTTTGTGAAGTTTTTACAGAATCTCGGAAATTAAAAACATCTCTATCGCTCGGTTTCTAAACATTTTCCTCTATTCTGTAAAAACCACTTCCCAACCTCGCATCGTTATATACTATTGTGGGTACATCCCAAAGAAGAATCAGATAAAAAACTTATCAATAAACAGTTATTACTTCATATATGAAATGTATTTTACCAGTCCATCACTGTGATCTTGGAATAATGACGTTGCTTCGTACACAAGCGGGCAAGAAGAAAAAATATACTTTTTGCCTGTCCTATCTTTTAAAAACGCACAGAAGAGTGGAGGAAAAGATGCTGAAGTTTAAAAAAAGAGGGGAAAGGGACGAAATGTAGTAATCTCGCGAAAAGTGCAATAAATTGCGTTCATTTCGCTTCATTTCATCCCCCCAAATATATATATATATATATATATATATATATATATATATATATGTTATATTGCAGATTTTCGCGGATATAAGTATGGATATGAAAGTTTTCTTGGGTTTTCCGCGTCTTGGATTCAAGTTCGGCCTCTGGCCAATGATTCCGACGTTTCGGCATGATCCCACATGCCATTATCAAGGAATGATAAGTTCGAATCACAAGTTTAGGTCTTATATAATAAAATACATAGAGTTTTCGCTGTGGTCCGTTTCCGAAGACGTACACCCATCCAAGGTTTAGTTTTTATGTAGTTATATACCTTCAGTTTTCAAACTGAAGTTTGAAGATATTTAACTACATAAGAACTAAACCTTGGATGGGTGTACGTCTTCGGAAACGGACCACAGCGAAAACTCTATGTATTTTATTATATAAGACCTAAACTTGTGACTCGAACTTATCATTCCTTGATAATGGCATGTGGGATCATGCCGAAACGTCGGAATCATTGGCCAGAGGCCGAACTTGAATCCAAGACGCGGAAACCCCAAGAAAACTTTCATATTCATATATATATATATATATATATATATATATATATATATATATTAAACTATTGGTATATATTTTTGGAAAGGTGCCACACCTCAAAATTATTTCCCTAGTAATCAGTTTGGACTCCTATGTGTACCTGCTTTTATTTGACCCAAGGAATATGAACATTCTGTTTGCAGATAATAAGTTTAGTTGGTGAAATTTGTGGCATGTTATCGATTTAGTAGGTTTCTTGAGAACGTGAGAACCTCGTGTGTGAACTACCAGTCTCTAATCAGCGTGCTCATACGCACAGGCACATTAGCTAATGGAATGTCATTACGCAATGAGGAGGGGGAAGTAAGACTATTAAACCAATCATCGCACTGAAATACACACCAAGTACATCCTCTTCGTATATCTCCGACATACCGTAATAATAGTCTTACATCTACAACAATGTTCTAGCGGATTCTGAAAGAATGTACGTATTGAAGTGGGTTTTCATGAAAATATTTCTGAAAAAAATACAAACCTTCATCGATTCTACTTACTAGACACCAAAAATTATAATGACATACACACACACACACACACACACATATATATATATATATATATATATATATATATATATATATATATATATATATATGTCCACCGCAGTGGTATCGAGGTAGCGTGCTGCCTTGTCACGCAGCGGGCCCGGATTCGATACCCGAGGACAGGCTCCTGGATGAGGTATTTTTGGGTTTTTTTCTCACCTATAAGACAAATAGCTTAGGGCCCAACGGTCCCCGAAAATCATCCGGCCATCATAATCATCATCCCTCACAGGTGTGGAAAACAACGGGAAGCTCCTACCATACCTATAATTCCTTAGGAAAGCTGCAAAGCATAGCATGAAAATGATTGCAGTAGAAAACCTGCCTTCGGGATGAATTACTATAGAATTTATATATATTTATTTAGAGACCATGGGTTCAAATCTCGGTTCAGGCATTTATTTTTCTTTTCATGCCTTATTTGGCCTTCATTGTTAATGTAAAAATTTGATTACAACATCGAAATAAAGAAACGTTATTGATATAAGTGTTACAGGAACCACGAGATGACAGCTCGACTCATGAGAGAATCATTGGAAGGAAAATCAATTTTTGTACTGCAATGTCTGAGTGGCGCAGTTGTGAGCGCATTAACGTATAGAGTAAGAGGTATCCATATCACACACATACACTGTGTGTTTGTTTGTTTGTTTGTTTGTTTGTTTGTTTGTGTGTGTGCGCGCGCGAGCGAGCGTTTGTTAACAGTTCAGCGGCGCCAATGTGTTTTTTTTTCGGAACTAAACTCTTCATATAACAATCAATATTAAGAAACGTAAGATCGAGTTAGTTGACCAACAAAATCGGACCTTAAGAAGTGAGGTTAATCTAGCGTGAAATTTTATAAATCGCTTGGCAGTCCCAATTTTCGATTTTTCACAACGAAACTTACGACTTATAAAAACAAATATAAATTACGAAAACTAATAAGATCGGACCATAAATTCGACTTGTTAAGAAATTTCATTATTTTATGCAGTTCCTGCTTGAAAGACTCAAACAACTCAGACCTGCTGCACGCCTTTACAAAATGTGTTTCTTCCCCTACTCAAACTTCAATTATATTTTAATGCATAGTTTGAAATCGGTCTTTCCTATCCAAATAATACCTTAGTACCTAATAGCTGTGTTTCTGAGGCGATGAGCTAACCATTTGTCATTCGCTAATTGTGAAGTTATGGCAGGTTTTTTTTAGGGTGTTACAATTACCTTAACGTTATGAAATCATTGGATACGTAATCACACTGTATTGAAGAACAACTCTGAAGCGTAGGGGGCGTAGCGAAAATTTAAGAACTACACTCAGCAAGACGTTCGGCTAAAATGATTTAATGATAATAAAACATTTTCTTTTAATTCTGAAGACTACTGCGATATCAAATTACTAACTAACTCGCTGGCACTATCGAACCCGTAGGTTCATGGCCGCGCGGACATAAGCTCCCCATACATCCCTATCCTAATCTAATAGTTTCCAATCATTGCCTGTACAATCTACCTCCTTCAAATCATAGTTAATGTTATTCTCCCACCTTATTCTTGGTCTAACAACTGGGCGCTTTCCCTCTGGTTTTCCTACAAGAAGCTTCTATGCACGTCTTTCATTCCCCATTCGTGCCACATGTCCTGCTCACTGCGGTCTACGAGACTTAACTGTTCTTATTGTATCTGGCTTCCTATAAAGATCATGTAGTTCACTGTTATGTATTTTCTCCATTCACATGTCTGTTCATCTCTCTTTGGTCCAAAAATTTTCCTAAGAACTTTATTCTCAAATACTCGTAGGGCCGCATGCAAATACATTAGTCTCTACTCAAATTACTTCAAATCACTGGTGAGCTGACTTTCCGTGAGCAAGTGCAAAGATCGAATTAGCGACCCACTAACTGGTCATGCATGAAAGTCGTCGTTTTCTAATATTGGCAAGAAATTACCCAGAATTCTCAGCGATAAAACCACTTCCGTTACTTTCGTCTGCCAGAGGAACGCATTTACGCTTGCGTCCCGCAAATAATACCGTATACGACGACGTCTGCGTCGCGCAATATTACGCCGATTCTCCTGTTCTTCCAGTTGAATTATTTGGTAGACTCTATCAAATTCATCTTCTCCGCCTATACCGAAAACATGATCGAAGTCTTCAAGGTCTGACATCTTGGATAAAGCAGCAAGGTACGCGGCAAGGTTTCAAACTACATTATCGGTTACCATCGGTTCCCATCGGGTTGCTCACGATTCGTTTCTCTGCTAAGTCAGGTAGCTTAGGAATTTCAACAATTATTATCGCATGAACAGATTTTTTGAGTACGCAAAAACGTATTTGGATGCAACTTTCTCAGCAGAGTACAGGCAGAGAACGACTTTTACGTTCTAATGCGTTCATAGATTCGAGCCGTAATCTCCTTTCCTCATTTAAAGTAAAAGTATATGTTTCACATTCGTATAAAATAACTGGTAGAATAATAGTTTTATTTATTTTCAGTTTAACTTTTTTTAAAAAGGACTTGAGACGTCAAGAGTCTCTGTAATGCATAATATCACGCATTTCCAGAATTGAGCCTATGTGTGTTACGCTTCCTATCCCTTCTTCACACTTTATAATGAATAACAAAGAATGACACTATCCAACCCATTGGTTCATGGCCGCGCGGACATAAGCTCTCCATGCATTCCTATCATGATTCAATGTTTTTCACTCATCCCTGAACAATTTTGCTCCCTCAAATCTCCCACCTCATGCTGTCCTATCTGCTGGGCTCTTTCCTTTCGGTTTTCTTATAAAGAGTTTCCATGCCCACCTTTCATTTCCCATTCGTGTCCCATACCCTGCCCATTGCAGTCTAAGAGACTTAAATGTTCTCATTACATCTGGTTTCCTGTAAAGATGACGTACATTTACTGTTATGAAGTCTTCTCACATCACCCGTCTGTTTCCGCACTCTTTGGACCATTTTTTTTTCCAATTAACTGTATTCCCAAATAGGGTATACGTAATTTTTTTCTCCTTCCTTAAAATATGAGTACATACTTCTTATCCATATAATATAACAGGTATAATAACTTCTTCTTTTTCTTCACTTCACGGGCTAGGCAAAATGCCTGTTCCGCCTCACAGTTGTTTTGTCCACCTTTCACTGGCCTTCCTACATTTCTTGAACCTCTTGGCTTGTAGTTAAATGCTACTTTTGGTAATCTTGTAACAGTTTTGTAATAATAACAGTTTTACTATTTCCAATTTACGTTTTTTAAAGATTTTTGACATGATAAGAGTCCTTATAATGCATAATACCATGTATTTCCAGAATTGAGCCTATGTTTAATTTATTCCTGCACCCCATTCATGTTAGTAATTATTGTCCCTAGGTATTTGAATTCAGCTATAGGCTAATAATACTACACCTTCAGCATATCGACGGCCCAGAACCATATTGTTCTAAGTCCATCTCGTAGAATAATTATTCTTGTTATGAAATGAATATTTTACGTCCCTTACCCACGTGCATTCTGAGAATAAAATAGGAATACGATATTTTGTATAGCATTTTAACCGAAATGTCGAATTCCTGTTCATTTTCACAATGCACGTGGACACGGGGCATGAAACGTAATAAACGTAACAAGAATTCTACAAAGTGGACTTAGAATAGTATAGTTCTGGACCATCGATATGCCAATACTTTATTAATAGCATTGATTTGTACACCCTTTTTCCCTCCCTCTAAAGATTTTATATTATGCTCTAGTACAAATTGTCTAGTAGAGCGGATAGTGCATCTTCTTGTTTTAACCCATTATGAACTTCAAAAATATCTGAAAACTGTTTGTCTACCCTTACGCTAATCTTTGCGTCATTTAAACACATTTGAGTAAGTCTAATTAATGTCAAGGAATTCAGAAATTCAGTAGAATACTATACAACTTCACCCTCTTAATTGAATCGTGTGCTTTTTTTAAGTTTACATACACTTGATGTACAGTGCCATTATATTCCCATTTATTTTCTAAAATCTAACTTATACTAAATATCTGATATATTGTATACCAATTTCCTCTAAATCAGCATTGTTAGTATAGGAATTAGGTATAGATACTAATATATTTGTTAGAATTTTAATCTAATGTGAAAATAATGAGATGCTTCTGTAGTTGTTGCAATCAGTATTATCTTCTTCCTTATAAATTGGCATGATAATCGATTGCTTACTCGATATGGGATAAACTATTTCTCCAAATTATACTAAGCAACCGATGTATCGAATTCATCAATTTTTCTTTCCCTGATTTTATCAGTTCTGCTGGGTTCCCATCCATACCTGATGCTTAATACATACTTAATTTTTCTATCGCCATTTGAACTTCTAATGTTATATTATATTTTTTTAATTTATGTAAAAATTAAATGTATTAACTCCAAAAAACTTATCCAATATTCGTATATAAACATTACACTTTTAAAACTTCGAATTAATCATAGAAGTTGCATTTCACATTAAATAATATATTCCATCCATAGTAATTCTGCCCGAGGGCAAGTCTTTCACTGCAATCATAGCATTTTCATGCTATGCTTTGCAGCTTTACTAGGGAATTATAGGTATAGCTTCCCGTTGCTTTCCACACCGGTGATGGATGATAAGGATGATGATGATGGTCGGATGATTTTCGAGGACCGTTGGGCCCTAAGCATCCTGACATTTGTCTTACAGGTGAGGAAAAAACCGGAAAAAACCTCACCCTGGAGCCTGTCCCGACCGGGAATCGAACCCGGGCCCGCTGAGTGACAAGGCAATACGCTACCTCGAGACCACAGTGGTAGACATTTTGTGTGCGTATATATATATATATATATATATATATATATATATATAAGGTCTTCATAATAATAATAATAATAATTTTTCTTATTCGATTTGTAAAAAATACAAATATTTAATGTATAAAGTGTGAGTTCCCACGTAACTCTGAGCGTTCGCTTGTTAGAGACGAAACAATTTCCACTTTGACACACACCTTCATCAACATTCACAAGGCAAACCTGCGTGTAAGTGCAGCACCCTCGTCTCATTGTGCATTCCATAATTTAATTACATCCTAGCTAGCACTGTTAAACACATAAACTAATGTAATATGTAAGGAGTAACCATTTCGGAACTAAACACTGTTGTAGTCTTCTTCATACTATTGTAGACAGTCTATAAGTCAATAAAATATGGTTCATTCTTAAAACTAAATTATATTATATTTATATATCTAATGACGGGTTAAAAAGTTATACACATAAGTCGTTTTGCCTCTTTCTAATCTTGGTCCACTTAATATAACAAAAGAGCATAAATTTAACTATTTCAATTCCGTAAGTTTTTTTTTTTTTTTTGTTCAACAACTCGCTTCAGCAGCTCAGATTATTAACGTCACAATGAAATCTGGACATGAAAGAATCGACAAATTTTGCTCAAAGTCATCTTACTTTAGGTTTCAGAATTTTTTTTACGTGGGGAAAAATCTACGACTTTACTTCGTTTCCGAAGAAAGCCATGCATAATGATTTTTACTCATTAGAAATCCATCGATCGGACAGGGTTTGATCCCGCGAACCTCGGAATCCGAGGCGACCATGCTAAACACTGCTGTAGTCTATCGGTAATGTCTTTCCTTCTGGCGCAGTAGATCCACATTCGATCTCCATAAGGAAAATTGTTCTGCCTGAAGTTTTTTTCTTTTTTTTTATAATGACAAGTACGAGGAAACGTTAAGATCAAATAGTTCCCGAATACCATCTAGTCATCTAATATTACTCATATCAAATTAATTGTGTTTATTATTAATATATGGATGTACGACTGAATAATATGTACGTATTATCTTAAATGTTTGTGTTGTCTCTGTGATAACCTTTTCACTCATTAGGGAAATCTTTCCTTATCCTTGTGTTGTCGAAAATTATATACGTGATTCAGCACCAAATTAGGAACGTAGATGCAAAATTATGTGTAGACAACGTTAAGAGGGGACTACAAAAGATTGAGATGGGTTGGGTGTAATAAAATGGAGCGAAAATTGCAAGAATGTGTTGAGGAAAAAATAAGGAGGGGGT
The DNA here is from genome assembly GCA_030220185.1 of Diploptera punctata. NCBI lineage: Eukaryota > Metazoa > Arthropoda > Insecta > Blattodea > Blaberidae > Diploptera > Diploptera punctata. The sequence goes on along the minus strand of JASPKZ010002313.1, from coordinate 207,278 downwards.
ACTTGGATATAAACCAACAATATATTTTCGATGATTGTATGAGAAAACTTATATATATATATATATATATATATATATATATATATATATGATTCTTTTCCCTTAACTTGTTTAGGTCTCTTTCTAAGCACAGCGAAGCTTATATATAACAGTCTAGGATTTAAAAAAAGATCAGGGCTCGCTTGGTTTAAGTTGGGGTATGTAAATTTCTAAAAATTACAGATGATCACGATGTGCGATTTTGTGCAAATAGCAGGAACTTTGAAGACAAAATGTATATATTAGGAAAATGTATTTATTTGGAATACCGGAGGCATGAGTGGTTGCCGGAAATATTTCTAAATTCAAATCGTCAGAGATTGACATGCTACGGATTAATGGCAGGCCTAAACCCAGAAAATTTGATAAACGTGGGTATATTTCTGGACAAGACGCGGAAAATAAGAACAACACTCATTCGTGAATAAATAAATACGTAATCTAAATGCAATATGATTAATACTAGCTTAATTAAAGTATAATGCAATTGTATGTTTATCCGTTTTTGTTTGTATTGCTGCTTTCTTTTACGGATTGTAATCAGCGCGTAGGGCTTGCTGCCCGTGCAATCCATATTTGTAAATAACATTGAATGCATCTTACGTTTAGTCTAAATAAAGTCTTAGTTATAATTCAGAGTTTAAAATTTTCTCCTGCAATATCCCTGTAAGACGCATGGGCACGTAATAGTACCTACAAATGGACAGATAAACTATGGAAAAGAGAGAATAAAGCAAACCTTTATACCTGCCCGGCGTATGACCAGAACGAGGAATGAGATTAGATGAACCTCTGTGATAGGCTATACACGAATGCAAGCTAACGAGGCCTGTCGCCCCATCACAATAAGTGATGAAATGGAACGAATTGGATGACATGATTTTGAAGAAGTGGTTAAAAAAAACTTGCCCCGGCTCTGATTCGTCATCCACATGAAGTGACCAAGACGGGAACTCGGGACCCAAAGGTGGAGGGCGAATGACTAACTTTTCCGCCATGGAGCCGACTTAAAGGAAGAGTGTTCCACCTAATTCCCTATAAAAGTATTCTGCTTTTTTTACCTTAAGAATAACTTTCATAGCGAACGTGTTGGCTCTGATTGTAGAGTTTCAGACTCGAATTCGGAAGGTCTCAATTTCAAACCCTGGTACCGACTAACCAAACTTGAATTGTTTCTGGTTTTCTCAGAATAATGCTAGTTTTGAATATAATAATCATTGTTTTCATAATGAATCATTTTAATGTTTCATGATTTATAATATAGGATACAACTTGCGCATATTTACGACCATGATCTCTATTTTGTAATTTTTTGAAATTGAAGAAACTGCCTTACGGTTTTAACTGTGTCATAATAAATAAACAGTAGGAGTAATAATAACATAAGTAACGTAATTTAATTCTCAGGACACTTGGGTTGTCTCCATTGGCCTACTAGCGCCCCAATAGAGCTGCGCGACATCCATGACACTTTTTGTGTCTTGTAGATTCTCACATTTTTTTGGAGGTGTTCACTATTCAATAAATAAACATTATTATTATTAATATTATTGGAAGACTAGATAATAATTGGTCAAGAATATGAAGATATTGAGTTTATGTTCAGTAAAATTATTGGACGAATACGATAACTGGGGTTTGAAAATAAATTTAGAATAAAACATTTTATATGGGATGTGGAGCCGAAACCGAAGATTTAATATTAGAAGATCAAAAGGGGTATATTAGAGGATGTGAAGAATTTGAGTATCTAAGAGGAAAAGTAGATAAAGAGGATAAACAAGAAAGTGATATTAAGAACAGAATAAATAAAGATAGAGTAATAACAGCAATTATGAATGGAGTCTTATGGAATAAACATGTAACCAGAAAAAGTAAGTTACAAATGTATAATTCAATTGTGAGAAGTACTGTCACATGTGAAGCTGAAGTTTGTAAAGTCAACAAAAACTTATGTCGATGGAAATGGATTTCTTGAGGAGACCAGCAAGATGTTCAAAATTAGAAAAAAATAAGAAATACTGTCATACAAAAAAAATGAATATTAGATATTCGATAGTATATTATATAAGATATAAGCAATTAAACTGGTATGGGCACGTACGACGAATGCAAGAAGAAAGGTTACCCAGGAAAACATTGGAATGGTGTCCAGCTGGAAGAACAAAGAAATGAAGGCCTCGAAACTCATAGATGCAAGAAATAAGAACAGGAATGAGAACAAGAGGACTGGAGGACATGGAGTGTTTGGATAAAGACGAGTGGAGAAGAAAAATAAAACTTTAGGCACAGAAAGATGTGTAAACATTAAAAATCTGTATATAAATATATTAGTATTATTATTATTATTATTATTATTATTATTATTATTATTATTATTATTATCATTATAACGAATTAATATAATAACAGAAATTCAATTTTTAAGAAAACTCGCCAAAATATAATAAAGAGATCAATTTCTTAATGCTCATATTAGGGAACCACGGAACTGAAGAAAATGAAACGCAATGAGTTCCATCTTTCATGCATAGAGGATTATTATTATTAATATTATTAATATTATTAATATTATTAATATTACTATTATTATTGTTGTTATTATTATATTATTATTATTATTATTATTATTATTATTATTATTATTATTATTATTATTATTATTATTATTATTATTATTATTATTATTATTATTATTATGATAGTTATTATGATGATTGTGATTATTGTTATCGTCACCACTTGATTATATCATTAAATTCAATATGAGATATATCTGGATAAGATGCTTGTCTGTATCACTTTGTCCTTGTGGCAATCCTCTAATGAGGAAAGTTTTATGTAATAAATATATAGAGAAAAATACATGGTTTACTAGTATTCACACATTATACCCCAGACTCGATTCTGTTGTTCAGTCTCAAACGTAAAATAAAAATCAAAAGAAACAATATACGTGTCTTTTCTACCAGTATATTTATGTTCATCGAATACAATTTACAGAAGTGCCTGAAGTCTTGTAGCTAAATGTAATTTCGCTAAGAGATATTTAATTTAAAATGTTTAACTTCAAACTTTGTGTTACTTTACTAAGTGTGCTTCTTTTAAAGTTTGAAAATTCCAACAGTTCATCGATATGATTTTAATGGTGCAGAAAATCACAAAATACACTTCACCGCTGTATCACTCAAAGCTAACGACTGAAACGAAGTCAGAAGCATCTCGGAAACTAAACAATATCAACACAATTGGGAAGGAAAAAGATCAAAGACTAAGCGAAAGAGGGCGATTCAAAATAGTATATGAATGATGTTACAATTGTTTGAAGACGACGAAGAATCTCAGAGACGAGACCTAGATAGGGGTGAGGTTTTGAAGCATAATCCTAGGGCTCTATCGTCAAGGCTTAAGGAAGTGTATTAAATTAACTAGCGGGAAAGGATGTTTCTCACACCAACACCACAGTCTTCTATGTGAATAGGCATTTCTTTCTTATTAAGCTTGGCGTGTGAGATTTAGTTGCAGGCATCTGTGATATTGAACTAGTAGTATTCTCCTTCCTGAAGGTTTCCTCTCTTTAATTAACGTGTATTTCAAAATTAAATTTATATTTCCTCCGCATTTAAGGTATATATTGTTGAAACTTATATTATGCAATATATGGAGTTCGCAAATTCCTAAAAAGTTAGTTAGACTTATACGAATGTGACTAAATGGCACAAAGAGTAGGGTGCGTGTAGGCAAATAGTTTCTGGATACTTTTGAAATCCACAATGGGTTCAATCAAGGAGATATACTGTCTCCTCTACTATTTAATTTTGTACTAGAGCATGCCATCAAATCTTTAGAGGGTGAAGAAGGCCTACAACTCAATGGTATTAATAAGTTGTTAGTTTATGCTAATGATGTAATATTATTGGGCGATAGCGAGGAGATACTAAATGCCAACACACACACACTATTGAGTAGCACAAAGAAATTGGGACTGGAAGTAAATATCAATAAAACTAAATTTGGTCACACACAGAAACACATTATACTAAATGGAGAGCTAATGACAAATGAGGGAAATTTTTAAGGAGTGGCTGAATTCAAATAACTAGGAACAATAATCACAAATAGGAATGAGACGCACAAATAAACATACGCTCAATTCGGGAAATGTGTGCTATTATGCATTACAGAGACCCTTCACGTCCCAACTCCTTTCAAAAACGTTAAACTGAAAATGTAGAAAACTATTATTCTACCAGTTATATTATATGGATGCGAAACATGGACTCTTACTTTAAGGGAGGAAAGGGGATTACGAGTATTTGAGAATAAAGTTTTTTAGAAAAAACGTTGGACCAAAGAAAGATGAAAAGACAGGTGAATGGAGAAGACTACTTAACAGTAAACTACATGGTCGTCATAGGAAGCCAGATGTAATAAGAACAGTTAAGTCTCGTAGACAAGATGGGCAGGACATGAGGCACGAATGGGGAATGAAAGATGTGCATGGAAGGTTCTTGTAGGAAAACTATAGGGAGAACGCCCAGTTGGTAGACCATGAATGAGGTGGAGAATAACACTAACTATGATTTGAGGAAGTCGATTATTCAGAGAATGATTGGAAAACATTAACTCAGGATAGGGATATATGGAGAGCTTATGTTCGCGCGGCCATGAACATACGGATTCGATTGTGCAGTGAGTTAGTAAGTTATATATAAACGAATGTATGTCTGTCTGTCCTTTATGCATTACTACACCATTCATCCGATTGTGATGGGGTTTTTTTTTAAATGTTCGGGAGTTACCCGGGAAGGCTATAAGAGAGTTGCGTACCCAACTCCTGCACCCTTAAAAACCACTATCTATTATGAAAAACGTGTTTTTCTAACTTTTTGAACGCTTAAATGACTTACGCTGCCGGAATCATAACATATGCACAAAATTAATATACCCAGAATTGAATATCTCAAAAAAATCTAGAAAAAAGTCTGCGATAGCATATGTCTATCTTTTACGGATAACTCAAAATAACCATTTTTATATTTCAGCTCATTGATTCCAAGAAGATCGGGATTACTAGATTCCCGGACAGGCGTAGCAGCGCACGGCGCGTATTCTTTTACGGATAACTCTCAATAACCAATTTTGTATTTCAGCTCAGTTATGCTAAAGAGATCTCTAAAAATAATTACGATATAAATTTATAATTATATTTATTGTTACATATTCAACTAAATATAGAAACACATTTAATTTATTTAGGCGTAGTAACGCTCGCTGGATATTAGCTATTTTTTTTCTTTTTCTCCTGGCGCGACAGGTCTAGAAGGCCCTTAGCCTACCAGCCGGCTGCTGACCTCACATCCACATGTGTCAATCACAGAGGTAGATGATCGTCCAGCCAGTGTAGGGGTGACATGTGGTTAGCATGTCGAGTCTCCCAGCCGTTATAGCTGATTTTCTCAACGTGGAGCCGCTACTTATTGTAGCTATCCAAATGCCTCACGATGCTAGGAGGGCACCGGTCCCACACTGGCCGAAATACCATGAGAAAATTTCTTCCCCCATGGAGATTCGAACGAGCGCAAGTCCCGTAGCTCTGTGCCAAGGTTTCCTGCCTTAACCACTCGGCTACGGCGCATAAAATTGGAATTTGTAATTTATTTTGCGGATAATAATTAAAGTTTTCTCAATGGGCTAGCAATTTGGTCAGGTTTTCAAATGTATGAGTCATCTTCATGGTAAGTGACTAGAATGTGTTGTCAAAATCAATTGTTAAATTTAAAAAAAAAGGGGGGGGGACACTGCGTACCACATTTAAAAGGTGACTACTGCACTCTGTGTCACGCTTGTAATAATATCTACATTTTTAAACCATATGTGACTTTTGCGGGTATGAGGATTCACATGAGACGCAGGTATATAATATGTACGTTACTTTATTGCCCTTACTCAAGGATGTTTTCTCTTCAATTAAGATGTACTCGCATTTCAAAACTTGATTTATATTTATTTCTCATTTAAATCAATTTTTATAATCTCCGTTACCTCTAAAATTCTAGATAAGTGAATAGAACAAGTACGAGGGTTTTTTTATGTAATGACAATAACAATAATAATAATAATAATAATAAACTAACTCAATAGCGCTATCAAACCCGTAAATACATAGCCGCACGGACTCAAGTTGTCCATACATCCTAATCCTGAACTAATGTTTTCAATTATCTCGTGTATAATCTACTGCCTTCAAATCTAGGTTATTCTTATTCTCCTACCTCATTCTTGGCCTGCCTACTGACCGCTTTCCCTTTGGTTTTATAAGAAATTTAAATGACTCTTTTTCGTTCCCCATTTGTGCTTCATTTCCTGCCCATCGTATATACGAGACTTCATTGTTTTTACTATACCTAGTTTCCTAGAAGATCATGTAGCTCACTGATATTAATTATTCTCCTCCAGGCTATACTAATCGATAACTTTCCTAACTTGTATCGGAATGAAAATGCGCTCCCTAATAATAACTGATGTTCTAATTCTACAATGTATCTGACAATAAACAACTATTTATATTAAAGTAATAACTCCTTCTGTGGATGGTACTTGTGCTCTACAGTGCCGGTCCCTAACCCGCATAAAGGAGGAGAGTAAATGGTTGGGTGATGGCCTTGGGGGTTGTATCAATGTCGAGCATGTAACTGTTAAAACCCAAGAATGATTTAACTCTCATTGTATCTAGCAGTGCTACCAGCAAATCCTAGCCTTTATGGGGAAGGGTGAGGGTGAGTACCTGGTGGCTAGAAACTGGGTCATCTCGGCTAAGGCATGGTAACGCTAACATAAGAGCCCCTGGTCCTCCAGGTTGGGGGTTGGGCGTGGGATTGACAGTTCCACCCCGTAAAAAATAATCTGTTGAGAAGCCCAAAGTTAATCAAGCCGGTCTGATCAACCCATGGTGACTAAATTCAAGGAAAAGTCAAGAGCAATCGCCAGGATTAGAGAGGTCTAGAGAAGAATGCTTAGAGAGGCAATGACTCGACCCGGGTTGTTATGTAAAATATGATGATGATATTAAAATAATACATTGCCTAATTTTAAAAAATTACCAATACTATGAATTATAGAAACTCAACATCATCATCTGCATTCATGGATTAGGTATGTTGACCCGTTCCGACTTCAGTCCATCTCTTTCTAGGTCTGCCCACATCTCGGGTGCCTTTAGGTTTGTATTTTATTATTTGTTTTGGATATCTATCTTCATTAAATCTGTCTATCGCTGCTTCCATTCTTATCTATATGTATCTATTTTATCAGTTATTGCAAATATTTCAAGTTCCTGTCTTATTTCTGTGTTCTTGATTCTATCTTCCTTAGTGCACCCTTTAACAGATCTCAAAAATTTCATTTCTGCCGCCGTTATCCTACTTAGATCTTGTTTTTTTACGTATCCAGGCTTCAGAACCATAGAGCAGTACCGGTACTGCCAACGTTTTGTAAAATTTCTATTGGGTCTCTCTTGTTGTTTTGTTATTTAGTGATCGTTTTATCGTACCACATATTCCCTGGAATTTTGCTATTTTATTATTTATATCATTATCATAATTAAATGAAATGTCACATCCTAGGTAATTGAGATGGTTCACCTGTTCTATGATTTTGTTACCTATTACTATTTTGGATCTGATTTGATTTTTCCCTTGGAATGCCATTACCTTAGTTTTTTCTATGGATATTTTGAGATTATATTGTTCACATATATTATGTAGTTTAAAAATATTCCTTTGAAGTTCGTCTTCCGTATTTGCTATTATTACCTGGTCATCAGCGTATAATAATGTTTTCAAGTAGTGTGTTTTATCTAATTTTATTCCTTTATTTGTTTCTTCGTTCCATTTTTATTTTATCATTGATGTATAGGTTAAACAAAACTGGAGATATACTGCATCCTTGTTTAACTCCTTGATTAGTATGAATTTTATTTTTACTTACTTCATTTATAGTTTTTATAACAAAATTTGTGTTCCAGTACAAACTCTTTATAGCTGCTATTAAGTGTTTCGGAATTCCTTTTTCTTTTAAAATTGTCCTAAGTTTTCCTCTATCTACTTTATCAAATGCCTTGAATTATAGAAACTAAAAATTATAAACCTAGGATATATCTCGTGAAATAAGTCGATGTTTGCAATAGGTATACTGCTGCCAAATACATCTGTCCACTAACTAGCTAACGATATGGGCTATGGAAATCGTTGATTCAGTGCTTCATTCATAAGGCACCTGCATTGATCTGCAACCTTTGCAATTTTTGTAACATATATCCGACTAATTCCTAGACATTTTTAATGTTTCGAGCAAACTTTTCTTACACGGCAGTATTGTTAGCCCCACTCCCCCGAGCTGGAGGGACACGACCGTTAACTTACATATCTGAAGATCGTATCCTCGATTTGCAACCTGAGAACGCGTCATGCCTTAGCGATAAGTGTCACATTACATGATTATTGCACATTACTTTTTAGGCGTATATATTTCATATTATCCTTGTGCTATGAACGAAAATTAAAATAATAAAACCTGTTAAAAGATAACATTATTATACTGACATGAGAATTTATGTTACAAAATACTCAACCAATTCACTGAAATCTTTATTTATTCAATATTACCTAACACCCGGCGTGCGCTATTACGCCTAAATAAATGAAAATTAATGTTCTTTTATGTTTAGTTGAATAAGTAAAAGGAAAAATAATTATAAATTTATATTTTTTAGATACCCCGTGTTGATTACCCGGCGTTCTCCGGGAATCTACTTATCCCGATCTTCTTAATACAATGAGCTGAAATACGAAAATTAATGTATTTTATGTTTAGTTAATTAAATGGAGGGAAAAATTTATATCGTAATTATTTTTAGAAACTCCGTGCCGTTTACCCGCCGTTGTCCCGATCTTCTTGTCATAAATGAGCTGAAAGACAAAAATCACTATAGGCCTACTTCTTATGATTAGTTGAATAAGCAAAATGAAAAATAATTATATATGTATATCGTAATTACGAAGAATACCCGTCATATGCTGCTATGCTTGCACAGGAATCTACGTACTTAACCCGATCTTCTTGGCATCAATGAAAGACAAAAATGATTATTGTGAGTTATCCGTAAGAGATAAACATATGCTGCCGCGGACTTTTTGTAGAGCTTTCTGAGATATTCAATTCTGTGTACATTAATTTTGCATATTTGTTGTGGTTTAGGCAGCGTAAGCCATTTAAGAGTCCAAAGAGCAACTTTTTTCACGTTTTCCACTACAAAGGGCGATTTTTAAGGGTGTACGAGTTGCGTATCGCAACTCTCTTATAGCCTATGTTCATCCCGGGAATCTCCTGAATATTTTGCAAAAAGCCCCATCACAATCGGATCAACAGTATGGCCGCACATAAAGTACAAACAAATAAACATTCATTTTTATATACGGTATTAGATAATTATTGTTATCAGTAGTAACTTACCTTCATGTAGTGTTACACGAATTACAACTATATTTTGTATGTAAATTACCGTAATCCATCGACAATTTTAATACTATAATGTTTATAAATCATGGAACCATGATTGTTCATATAAGAATACTATTATCTGAAATCCACAAAATGCGAAACGTCGTTGTTAATTAAATGAGACGAACAATACATCATTATTCTACATAAACAGAGAGAATCATTGCGCTATTATTTATCATACACCTCGCATTGTATTATTATAACAAAGGTTTTCATCTATACATACGTATTATTAGATCCCAGCTTAATTATTAAGTCGATATTTAAACAACACGCTTTATAATTCATGTAATTTCCATTCATAAATACTTGATTTTCAACTTTTTATTATCTCAATCCTCCATATTACTCTGCTCAACATGATTTTTGTCTCATGAGTACCAATAGTTGTACTTAATGCAGTTTTTTATCGTGTTTTCAAATATGTATTCGGAATTTATCCATCACCCTCAGTTTTTTTTTATTTCAATTTCAATTAATGGATTTAAATAATTATTTTTTAATAAACGTTTTATCGTCCGTTTGTCCATTGTAAAATAAAACCAAGTGAGCTAACTCAGGAGATTTCAGCTATGGAAAAGAGGTATCAAGGCAAATGGAATCCTAATATGCTGGCCAATTATTGTTGGACTATCAAGAGGGATGCTCCACAGGCGAAATATAGCAGAAAATCATCATTTCTTACTTTCTAGGTGAGTCCGAATGTTCGAATATTGTGTAGTTACGAATGTAAAAAATATTAGTGTGTTTGAAATTATAAATTCCTGTCTCTCGGAAACCTTGCGTGATGGAGAAAAACCAATACCGTATTTGAATTCATGAGAAAAAATACTATCAGAATCACATATTTTTCTTTCTGAAACAAAAAAAATAAGTTGATTTTTTGTTGCTCGGTGTTATCCAAGGAAATACACACGGAGTGAAGGGATATAGGCGGATAGTAGTATATTTAACGATACACATTCAAATATTGAAAGTTTCAATGTCGCAACTAATTTTTCTCTAGTTTAAATTAATTAAATTATAGATGAAGACGAGGCTAGATTTACCAAATTATTCTTTAATCTGATATCTTCAACCTTATTAAAAAAATGTTCATAACGTAATAACTGCGTAAACCTAGCGAATTCCTCAGCAAGTCGAATTTATGATCCGATCTTGCTAGTTTAAAGAATATGTATTTGTTTTGATTATTATTAAATCGTATACCAACTATCTAATTTAATTGCGAGAAAATAAAAAAATTACACCCGGTAGAACGTTGAAATTGTGGGGTTTTATTGTGGTATAATCAATTACTACGAATGTTTTTCTATTATATCACCGCAAGCAGTATCTGTTTAGATTCGTGCACTATCTATATACAATCTGGTAGCCGTATTTCTTAGAGAATCAGTCACTGTAAAAAATAATGCTCTGGCCTATTCAGAATGTTAAAAAGGAGGAGCTTTCTTTAATATGATAAACTTATTTGATAAATTCCAGGTGAAACACGACTGTGATTGGTTGTAAATCAAAATTCATTGAAACGCGATTGATCACTACTGACTCCCATTTGGGGCATGAGTTAAATAGTCACATTTAAATAACTGTTTTTATAATTATATACCAAGAGGACGAAGTTCTTGGGCCGTCCTATGAATCGCCGGAGGGAAAATTTTCTATAGGATCGTAACAGGCCGTGGCCTAATACTTGGAAGGAAAGAAGAAGAAGAAATAATTGTTTTCATAGTCATAGTTAGTTACATTCAATAAATATTCAGGTCAATATCAAACAACTCAATTTGTTATAAGCATATGAGCCTTCATTTCTTTCCATAAATGATGTATAGGATCATCTTAATAAAGTTTTCAAAATTCAGTTTGTATAAGATTCGTCATAATTTTAGAGAATAACATAGTTTATTCTGTGCTAGTTTGACTTAAAACATACGGATAAATATTTTGTGTTTTTCAATTAATATGTAAAACGTTGTTCAGATAAAGGATGATGTAGGTACTTCAATAGATCAGTTATAACAAAATAATTGCCCTAGAATTTAGTATATAATTATCTGAACAAAACTAAACTCAGGCTTAATTTAATATTACCTTGAAGTTAGTATTGCTAATAATATAATTAAGATTATAAATACGAATACATCTTAGAGCTATAAATAAAAACTAAAGTCCAGCCACTGGACCTCCGGCTCTGACGTTTAGGTTGTACGTGAGGTAAAGGGAGAAGCTCGCCCTCGACTGCCAATAAGGAAATGGTTGAAAAGGGAGTGGACGTCTACCACAACCAATCACTGCTCTTGACGCCGCTATAGCGCGCTAGTAAGGTTTGACATTGCTGAGACGTTGTCAGCTGTATTTCTTCTAACCGCATACTTAAAGCGGCCCCTCCCACTGAATATCAATATCGGCAAAACTGTCGTGAAAACGTCAGAGCCGGAAATCCAGTATTATCTATATAATCCATTTCTATTTTTAAAAAAAAGAACGTGAAAGGTGCGGCAAATTGTGCTGAAAACTCATTTTAAGGCTCGATGTTCTTCAAAATGCAATAATAATGCGAACACGGACTCGCCATGTTTGATCTCTTCTTATGGAAGTCACCATCCATGATTTTTACGCCCCGAAAATAAATCGGCGGCGGCAGCGTTTGAACCCCAGGGACCAAGGATCTAGTAGCGTGTATGATAACCAGTAGACCACTAAAATTGACTTTTTAACTTCGCTAAATAAGTTGTATTACACATTATCAATATGACCAAATTGCTAAACTAAAATATTAAAATAACGCGTTTCCATCATTATCAAAACTATAATGATTGAATAAAAACAGGCTAAAATGTATAAGATACAGTTCTGATTGCCATACGATATTTTTATTCAATCTAGGAGTACTAAAGCGACTTAAACATTTTCTTCCTACAACTCTTAAAAGAATTTTAATCCAAACTTTAGTGATGCCGCATTTTGACTACTGTGACGTTCTACTGACATAAGTGACGGATTGTCGGACAAACTGCAGCGTGTCCATAATATGTGTATCAGATTCATATTTAATGTTCGAAAATACGATCACATTTCTCCATTATTCCACGAATTGTCATGGCTACATCTAAAAGAGAGAAGAAAATCGCACTGTCTAATTCTCCTATTTAAGATCCTACATACCTCGATTCCCAATTATTTATCATCCCGTTTCCAGTATCTATCCTCAAACCATAACTTAAACACAAGATCACAACATAGTCTCTTACTTAATATACCGCAACATAGGACATCACATCACTCCATGTCATATACCATCTCCACTTCTCGCAACTGGAATTCCCTACCACAAGAAATAAGGGGCTGCCGGACATTGGCATCTTTTAAATGAAATCTAAATTTATATTTGCTCTAAACTCGACTTCATTATTATCCAGTGTAAGATATATATATTAATTGATGTTTCCCGTATAATGTATCATATTATTATTATTATTATTATTATTATTATTATTATTATTATTATTATTATCGTATCATTATTGTTATTACCCTATAAAATGTTGTTTGTACATGACATTTACATTGTTACATTTATTGTATCTTTAAGTGTTTATAATTAGTATAGTGTATATCTATATTTGTCGAATATTTATTTGTATTTGTACTGGTTGAGTGGAAGAGAGGGCCTTATGGCCTTAACTCTGCCAGAATAAATAAAGTATTATTATTATTATTATTATTATTATTATTATTATTATTATTATTATTATTATTATTATTATTAAAGTATTGATATGATAGCCACGCTATCGAAACGCGTTGATATTCTAATATTTTATTTTGGTAATTAGAGTTTTATTGACAATATGTAATACAATTCTATTATCACCAAGAAGATCCTATTTATTAATATAGCTAAATATGAGTTTTGTAAGTTAATGAAAAATGTATTTTGAAAATAAAATATCTATGGATTTTTTGTTATTCATGTAAGTCATTTACTGACTATTTAACTCATGCCCCAAATGGGACTCAATGGCCAATCACGTTTCAATGATTTCTGTTTACAACCAATCAGAGTCGTGTTTCACGAAATATTTATCAGTGTTATAATTATCATATTAAAGAAGGCTCCTCCTTTTTAATATTCTGAACAGGTCTGACCATTATTTTGCAGTGACTGAGCCTGTGAGAAATACGGCTACCAGATTGTATATATAGTGCATGAATGTCAACACATGCCACATGCGGGAGTTAATATAAAAACATTTGTAGCAATTGATTATACCACCAAAAAAAGAAACCACTGTTTGCACTTTCTTAAATGTATTTTTTCCCAGGTAACAATCCAGAAAAATATAATTCTCATATTTACATCATACGACATCGGAAATGAATTAATATACCGTTTGATGTGTTTCATTTTTTCTCCACTAGAGAGCATTCTTACAATATTGCGTTCCTTTGGCAATAAATAGTATGATCTGGTTGCAGTGATAAACAAAAGAAGCAGATGAAGCGTACCTATCGCTTCTCATTTATTTTCAAACATCGCCGTTTACATTAAATATATAAATATTTTAAAATAACTGTGGTTAAATAATTATTTGTGAGTAAACAGCTTAATTTTATTCGTAAAATAGTCCTAACAAATGCCACTCTTGATTTCCAAATTCTCTAGATAAATTCACTCCTCACTCCGTGAGTCGTGGATTTATCGATAATTTGGAAATCACTCGTGGCATTACTTATGACAAATTTTCATGAAAAAAGAAAGAACAATTTTTTAAAATTAATATATGAGTGAATTTACTCTAATATTTCTAACAGCAATATTATTGTTTTGTCCATTTTTTCTCAAACTATGTTTATTACATCAAAAAAAACTCCATTAACGTTAATATTTTCTCACTTGATTCCAGAAAATATTCTTATACTTAAAAACAGATGCACTCGATGAAATTATCAATACATGAAATCATAATCTTTAAAAACTTTTCCCCAAATATTTGGTAATAAAATTTTGTTCCTTTATAATTAAGATCACAACATAATATTTAAGTTAATATTATTATTGTTAATATTATTATTGTTAATATTATTATTGTTAATATTATTATTGTTAATATTATTATTGTTAATATTATTATTGTTATTATTATTGTTAATATTATTATTGTTATTATTATTATTGTTATATTATTATTATTATTATTATTATTATTATTATTATTATTATTATTATTATTATTATTATTATTATTATTATTATTATTATTATTATTATTATTATTTATATTATTATTATTATTGTACCCGAAATCTATTAACCCTCTTTCACCTAAGGTATATTGGGATTACAGTTTCTGTCAAAATTGTGATCCATTATATAACTTTATTTAAAACCAAAGTTTTTATGAACCTTATTTACAAATATTTAAGTTGATATATTTCTGTTAATAACTATGAATAAAAAGTTGTCATGTTATAACCTAACTAACTCACTGGCACTATCGAACCCGTAGATTCATGGCCGCGCGGACATAAGCTCTCCATATATCCCTATCCTGAACCAATGTTTTCCAATCATCCCCTGTACAATCTACTTCCCTCAAATCATAGTTAATATTATTCTCCCGCCTCATTCTTGGTCTACCAACTGCGCGTTTTCCCTCTGATTTTCCTACAAGAAGCTTCCATGCACATCTTTCATTTCCCATTCGTGCCACATGTCCTGCCCATCGCAGACTACGAGACTTAACAGTTCTCATTATATCTGGCTTCCTATAAAGACCATGTAATTCACTGTTATGCAGTCTTCTCCATTCACCTGTCTGTTCATCTCTCTTTGGTCCAAAAATTTTACTAATAACTTTATTCTCAAATACTCGTAATCTCCTTTCCTCCGTTAAAGTAAGAGTCCATGTTTCGCATCCATATAATATTCATGTTGTAACCTTTCTAATTAAAATAGTTTATCTAAATAGGAATACATATTTCAAAATTCAATGTATTTGATGCAAGCTGTTAAGTTAGTATTGCCATTGTAAAGTAAATAGGATTACTATAAAAACAGACATCGAAGCTAAGTTTATTTTCTATCACATATATCTGAATAACATTAAACTATTTCCAAGGAACCTGACTCTCAGACTTTTATATTCAAATTCTATTATCTCAAACAAACTAACCGACACGTTGATAAAATAAACTACTCTTTTATTAAAGAAATCCAATTTATTTTCAGAAATAGATCTAGGTTTATATGTCCTGGTGAACTAGAAGACAGGAGACCATAAAAAGAAACAAAGATTCACTGGCATGTTACACATGTCTTGCTTGTGTTGTTACCATTCCAAAGAAGACGCAGTTACTGATTTATATAGGCGATTTCGATAGAATCCGGATGCCAGGTCTGGCTGAAATGAAGCCGTAACCGCTGATAAGATATGGACTCTAACTTGGTCAACAACTAAATTATCTAACTCTATATTAACCGGGAGAGGAGTTAAATGACTTCAACATTAGCAATAGGAAATAAATCGTTATCTACATGGAAGCGTTTAATTTGTTTTCTTGCTATTCAACTTGCCTGTGCAGCTCTCGCATAGATTTCACATAAAATACGTCTCCTCCTACGTTCCGTGGGTGATTTGTGAGATAAAAAAAAGTATGGTGACATGTGACGTAGATAGATTGATTTATGTGATGTGGAGCTTTGTTCCAAGGTTGTCGTTTTAAATCTCAAAAAAGAAAGCCTTTGGTTTTGGGATTGAAACAAAAAATTAACAGGCACATTACGGAGAGAAATCATCTAGTATTGACGGCTTGTGTGCCCCTAGGTGATAGCCGGTGATCTATTACAAATGCACACTTTTTGTTCTCTCCTAGTTTCCATTTTAACTTATTTCCATTACAGTCCGATTGCAAATTACATAACTCCTAAATTAATTTAGGAGAGTCGTTTGAAGTTTTTTCCCGTTAATGTTAAAATACTATTTATAAAGTGCATACAATATTTTCTCAGAATTTGCTGAATGGATTTGATTCAGGAATATTTATAAATTTACTAGCTAATACCCGGCGCGCTCTGCTACGTCTAAACAAATGATAGTATATTTTTGCGTTTAGTGGAATAACTAAAAGGAAAAATAATTATAAACTTATATCGTTATTATTTTTTATACCCGTGCTGATTACCTGGCATTACCCAAAAATCTATTTATCCCTATCTTCTTGGCATAAATTAGCTGAAAGATGAAAATTGCGTTTTTATATTTAGTTGAATAATTAAAAGGAAAAATAATTATAAATTTGCTCTCTCCGTTACCGCAGTTAAAACAAACAATAAACTAATTAATTCTATTTCCAAACTACCTTTCATACAATCCAAATAGTAAATAAAATTTCATCTTCCAAAATGTAATATTCAAGCAATCACTATAAGAAAAGCCATATCGTAATTATTTTAGATACCCCGTGCTGATTACCCAGCATTATCCGGGAACCTAAGTATCCCGATGTACTTAGCATAAATGAGCTGAAAGATAAAACTCGTTGTTTTGAGTTATCCGTAAAAAAAATACCCGCCGTGCGCTGCTATGCTTGATCGGGAATCTACGAGTACTATCCCGAACTTCTTGGCATCAATAAAAGACAAAAATCGTTATTGTGAGTTATCCGTAAAAGATAAACATATAGGCCTACTGTCGCGGACTTTTTGTAGAGTTTGTTGGGATATTCAATTCTGTGTACATTAATTTGGTTTATTTGTTATGGTTTAGGCAGCGTAAGCCATTGAAATGTCAAAAAAAAGGACTTTTTCACGTTTTTTTTTTTTTTACTATAAAGGATGATTTTTAGGGGTGAAGGAGCTGAGTATTATAACACTTTTATAGCTTATGTTCATCCCGGGAATCTCCTGAATATTTTGCAAAATGCCCCATCACAATCGGCTGCGCATAAAATACAAACAAACATTCATTTTTACATATTAGATTATTTGTGCAAAATTTAACATGGTTATTATTGGATATTCATAAAATATTATAGGCTACTAAAAATACAAATATCTAGAAAAATCGCATTTCTGAATGAAATTATCAATAAAATATAACCTCTACGTTAAATTAGAGTCAACGTTTTCATAAATAATTAGTAAACGTTTCTTCCTTCTCCTGTAAGTAGATTCTGAAGAAACTTGCACATTTTATAAGCGTCGCGTTAACATTAGCAATTCTGGGAAATATTTAAATGTTAGTTTTTATTGAAAAACTGTATTTTGAGCTTTTTAATGTAATTGAATTGGATATAACACAAACATGAGTATGTTGACCACTACGGATTAAATTATTATGATTCATCATTATCACCATCATCATCATCATTATCATTATCATCATTATTATTATTATTATGATCATTATTATTATTATTATTATTATTATTATTATTATTATTATTACTGATGTTCAAAAAGATGTTCTACAAGTTATTGAAGAAAGAAGACTGAAATGGTTTGGACGTAAAGAGGATGTTAGATGACATGATACCCAAGATGATATTAAATCTTGAAGCAGAATGCAACAGAAGAAACGGAAGACCAAAAGTACAGTGGATTCAATGAGTGCATAGGAGTATGGTGTCGAGAGGATTAACAGAGAGTGATGCAGAGAATAGGGATTTATGGAGGAGTAAAATTTATAATGGGCTATAGGAAAACTACTGTATTGTAGGGAAATTCCTACTAAAGGACAGGATTATTTATTATTATTATTATTATTATCATTATTATTATTATTATTATTATTATTATTATTAACATCAACAAAACATGGCTGTATTTTAATATAGGGCCATCGGTCGTTGTGAAATGATCGGCAGAACCCAAAATTTCATCTCCAGCCGCGTGGGTTCTATTTACGACAAAATAGGAGATTTTTAATGCACCTTGAATGTGTGTGACCCTGTCTTGTCTTCAGCCGTTCGCTTTTATATAACATACTGTTCAAACTAGTTTGCTCCTTATCTATAAGTAACCTGAAAGTTTGTAAACCCCATAAGGATTATAAGTCTTACGAAACACGGAGTTGAAAATAATAATAATAAAAAAATAAAACGTCAGCCAATATATTTTTATTCCAAATTAAGATATTTTGTACAACATACTAGGTAATTTTTTTATATATTGTGCATTTTATGTAGGTATATCTTGGTTTTAGTGTAAAGCCAGTGAAACTGGTTCACGATATCCGCTAGACAGAACTTTACTCTCAGAAGCTTTTTCTCCTCTGTGAAACGTTCTGATCGATGCTATATGCAGTAGTTGGCTTCGTTTGCAACGACGTGTCATTAGGCGAGGCGTGAAGCGGTTGCTAATTAAATAAGCAATTCAATAGGACTACTAAACTTTGCGAGAAGATAAAATAAATTCCATTCCTAAGTTTCAAATATACCTAAATTTATTTTATATTTTAAGTCGCTTGTTCAATACAATCTTCATTTTCTAAAATTTATAAAGTACTCGTAATAAAAAACCATACACACACAATTCTCTCAATGTTGATACGTGACAAATTATCTAATAGATGCCTCATCCCAGAAACATACGAAGACCCTCAGAACTTCGAAGTCTAATGCGTGAAAAAAATTATCACCATTAAGTAATAGTATATTACGATCCAAGGTCGGAAAGTGGTTTTTAGAGAAGCGAGGAAAATGTTTAAAAACCTCACTATCGCTCGGTTTTTAATTTCCGAAATTCTGTAAAACACTTCACAAACGTTCGTTGTACATTATTTTTTGAGCGATGATATTTTCAAAATAATAAATAATAGTAAAATAGCAACATCTTTGTTGGAAATATTTGCGATCATTATAAACAACAGACTAACGTGAACTGTTTGGGCAATGTTTATTAGTTGAAACTACAGGAGGCTGAGACACCAGCCAGTCATAAAATGGCGGCAACTACATATTTATTGTTTTATATTGTTTCAAATAAAATTCAGTTAATTTAAAATGCAGTGATCTGTTTCGTATAGGTGATTATTAACACTACCTTTTGAATATTTTTTGTACATACATTGTATGTATACACATAGAGGGCAGTGGTTTTACTTCCCCCACGTGGTATGTAATATTAAGTAAAGTGATCCCACAACAGGCCCGGAGGCCCCTGGGGTAGTAGGAGGTTAAGGCTCCCACTTTTTCTAGACAATCGGCACTTTATGTCAGCCGGTTTGTCAGCCCTGCGTGACGGCCGCCTTTACCCCAGAACAAGCGTCTGGTACTCATTTCCGTTAAAGACTGAGTCGACCCCAGGACCATGGTGCCACCAGAGAGTTTGAGTCAGTTTAAAAATCCTGACCCCGACGGGACTTGAACCCTCGACCCTCCGGCTTGTAGCTCAGTGCCTTGACCACTACGCTACGGCGTGCCCCGGTATGTAATATTACAGTATAGTTATTTTATTACAGTATAGTTATTTAGGTTGGCAACTTCGAAAGTTAGGAAGTTGAATTTTCAATCATGATCGCCATTGCTGTAAGTACGACAAAACGCATTATCGCACAAAAAGCTTAACGATGCTTTTGTTTAACTATTTATAGTACACCTATGCATTGCTTTGTTTTTAGTGATGTTAAGACTTTGTTTTCTTTTTTCTATACCAATATTCTTAAGGTAATAATCAACACTTATTCTTAAAAATAACAAAAATTAGATGCGTTCATTTAACTATAAATGTACCGGGAGATTCGCTTACTCATATTTTTCAGAGTAGACGACAGTTCATTTTCTGCGGTGATACTGAAATTATGATCCTCGTATAAACTGTCAACCTGTCCAATAGAAGTAGGAATAACCTACTGGAGACATGTGACTAGTATTCATGTTAGCTTAAACAATAGGTTTCTAACCAAAGAACTCTATTTCAAATTCAACTGTGGGCGATTTATTGTTTTTTTTATTTAATAAAAAACAGAAAGGATACCAATTGGTTGATGCAATTTATTGTTTTTAATTACCGTACTTTTGTCTCTCACTTAATATAGTTATTGTTGCCTGTAAATGTACCTTTATTTCCGTAGGCCCTACAGCATGTACACTTGAATTAATCGAAATAAATATGCAATTGGTAATGTTATTGTAGCGTATTTCAAAAGTTATTCTTACTAGTTATTTCTATTTATTTATTTCATTTCATAATTTGTTTTAAATATACTAATTTAATCAAAATCGTTTATTTTACTTGAAAGTGATTAAAATTACAAGGTCTGCAAACAGTATGATATTTTTTTCTATATCTTGAATAACGCAGATGAGCACCCTGCGGCTTGAAGTATAGCAATCAGTGGCATGTATATAAACGTAAACAGTTCCTGGCGTTCAGTGCACGGTAACTCAATCGAAATTGGAACTGAAGTCGAGTTGTGACACAGCGATTGCCCATCTATGCTCTAGAAGCTAAATAATTTCAGTATAAGTAATAGTTTTCAGTTACCACGAATCGAACCTATTTTCTCTTGCGATGAATCCAGATGTTTTGCTTTACTATATTTGTGACTTCAACAAAAATATTTAAGAATTAGTAGTTTACTTACTACATGATACTTGGACAAACAATTGAAGAGTTAGAAGTAGGTATGAAACTACTGCCGCAAGCGATACGTACACCGGCTCACATCTTCATTTTACAGTCTAATAAGAGTGAGCGAGACTTATATACATATTAATGGGGGAAAATGTTACACTCTGCATAGAGAAATCTAATAGACCTATAGAACATATTCTATAATAGTGCGTATTAAGTCCAAAAATACGGTTAGGACTGAATTTTCAATACAAGAAAGCAGCCATTTAAAACATGTAGGCCTATAGCTATCAGAACATTTTTACTTTGATGACGTGTATTTGATCCCTCTCCATATACTAACCAATAAGCCCCGCAGATAGTTCGTCATGTAGAAAAATCCCAACATCCTGATACTTTTTTATAATGTCCTAATGAAAGCGTTCGTAATATGTGTATTTTACATAACGTTAATCGCTTGTTTTCGTAGAATAATGCAGTAATGTATATTTAAGCTAAATGTACTTACAATAATATTTTGTGTGTTTAATCGTATCATAACTTAGCATTTTAAATTAGTTTTATTTAGTTATATGCCTTTAAATGCTTAAACGAAAGCTTAATTATTATCGAACGCCCAAGACTATTACGCTCCATAAAAATAGCAACATGCCGACAATCATGCAAGATAATAAATTCCATATAACTAACCAACTCACTGGCTCTATCGAACCCGTAGGTTCATGGCTGCACGAATATAAGCTCTCCATACATCCCTATCCTGAGCTAATGATTTCCAATCGTCTCTTGTATAGTCTACTTCCCTCAAATCATGTATAATGATGTTCTCTAACCTTATTCTTGGTCTACCAACTGGGCGTTTTCCCTCTGGTTTTCCTACAAGAAGCTTCTATGTACGTCTTTCATTCCTCATACGTGTCGCATGTTCTGCCCATCGCAGTCTACAATAAATTCCAGATGTCAACGTTATTAGAAATTTCGGATTTTATCCAGATTCTAATCTAAATTGGAATATGCAAATAAAACAAACCCTAAAAAAACTTCTCTATAGCTAACGAATTCCCTAAAGCGTCTCAAGAAATTTCTTCCTACAACTCTTAAAATAATTTTAGTCTAAATCTTAGCGATGCCGTATTTTGACTATTGCGACGATGTACTAACCGACATAAGTTGGATTGTCGAACGAACTCCAGCATGTTCATAATATTGTGTATCAGACTCATATTTAATATCCGGAAATATAATATGTCACCATTTTTTTCATGAATTGCCATGGCTCCATCTCAAAGATAGAAGAACATTATACACCGTCTAGATCTCTTATTTAAGATTCTACATACTTCGACCCCAATTATTTAGCATCTCGTTTTCAGTATCTCCAACCATAATTTATACACACGATCACCATAATATATTGCTTAATATACCGCAAATAGGACATCCTATCACTCGATATCATATACTAACTTCACTTCTCGCAACTGGAATTCCCATCGCAGGAAATCAGGGGATGACGTTAGAATAATTTAATAGTATATTACGATGCTAGGTTGGGAAGTGGTTTTTACAGAATTGAGGAAAAAATGTTTAAAATCCGAGCGATAGCGAGGTTTTTAATTTCCGAGATTCTGTAAAACACTTCACAAACGTGCGTTGTACATTATTTTTTACGCGATGGTGTTTACAAAATAATAAAAAATAGTAAAATAATAACATCTTTGTTGGAAATATTTGCGTTCATTATAAACAATTGACTAACGTTCTCAGTGCGGGCAATGTTTATTAGTTGAAACAACAGGAGGCCTGAGAACAATTATTGATAACATGGCCGCAAGTACGTATTCATTGTTTTATATTGTTTCAAATAAAGTTCAATTCATTTAAAATGCAGTGATTTGTTTCGTATAATGTAGGCCTATATTAATATTACCTTTTGGATATTTTCATATATACATTGTACGTAGTAACATAGAGAGCAGTGGTTTTACTTCCCGCACGTGGGTGTAAATGTAATATTACAGTATACTTACTTAGGTTGTCAACACCGAAATGTAGGAAGTTGAGCTTTCAATAATGGTCGTCATTGCTGTAAGTATGACAAAACGCCACTATCGCGCAAAAAATAAATTTAAATTTATATTTGCTTTAATTTTGGTTTGATCGTTACTTTCACGTATAATATATATATATATATATATATATATATATATATATATATACCGTCTAGTAAATAAATTCGATGAAGATTTGTTAATCTTTCCAAAATATTGTTGTGAGAATAAGCTCAATAGCTACATTCCATTGGAATTCGCTAAAATTAAAATTTTCCAGTCGTTCATTACAAAAACAAAATTCCGAATCAAGATCTTGGTGTTATAATTATTGTAAAGAAATTTTAGCTTTATAATTGATGAAGCAATAAAAAATTATAGAAATGCAGTATTGGTTCAAACTGTGTTCCTGAATTCGACTAATTTAGCCATAATTATAAATCGGAAAAGCTAACTTCAATGTCTAACCCAGTTTCATTTCTTAAAATCAGACCGATAAAAATTAAGAAGTGGTTTTATATTTTCTGGTAAATTTTATTTTTATAGGCAGAAACATTCGCAGGTTAACTAATTCGTGAATTAGACCTTATTCGTCAACCAAAAAATAATTCCATACTAATAATTCGCCAATAATGAATCCCATGAAATTATCAATAACTAAAAAAATACAAAAGCTAACCTTATTTCTACGAGTGCAAAATTTCTAATTGCCAGAAAGATTAGATGACTAGCGATCGACGTTATTTTGAAACGTCTTTGGACTTTAAGGCCGTGGACTATTAATTAATTCGTGGGATCTGTATCTTCATTTGAAGCTGGACATCCAATCCAAGAACTAAAGATGTTCCAGCTTCAAAGAAGAAGATATTAAATGCATGGGCTATTTTACAGATCACGGATTTTTAATCCAAAAACCATTCCACATAATCATACAGATATCTACTTTTTCATTGTATAATAAGAAATGTCAAATATAAAATTATAACAATACCTGTAAAGTACCAACTTCCTCAACTTGGAATTTTTTAATTGTGGTCCTTTCAGAACTATTTTCATCATCAGCAACATTCTGCTAATGATGTAATTATTTCCACATTCTGCTAATGATGTAATTATTTCCGAGAGGTCTAAAGGTTTTTTAATGATCATATTGAGGAAGACGGTACGTTACAGGTGTTACTTTTTTTTTGTATAATTGACTATTCTATGTAAGGAGTCCAACTGTAAATGTTCCAATAAAGAGCAAGTGACTGCAACCTCATGTTAGCCAAAATACTAATACACTTTCCCGCTTTAAAATTGCTATTTTTTACACATATTTACTCATTACTAAGTCCTTGTGCCACATAATATTCTGTACTCATTTCATTTCGATATACGAGAAAATGTGCAAGTGTATGTACATCAGATTAGTTTATAGTTTATTAGATAATCTGGCGCCCCAAATGGATAAGTTGGCTCTTCTGCATAAAAAAATGACTAATACATGTTTTCAATAATACAATTATTGTAGATATGCCGATTTTGGGTTAAAATTACCACAAATTCTCTTTCAGTTTCAAGGCAATTCTCGCTTTTTTTAATCAACATATATAATTTCCTCTGTTTTATTATTCGCATACTGCAATAATTATTCGTACTTTTTCGTTTTAATTTATGTAGCGTAAAATCCCTTCATATATATATATATATATATATATTTATTTATTTATTTATTTATTTATTTATTTATTTATTTATTTATTTATTTAAAACTTTACACTGTAAGCAATAAATCAACGGAATGTTCTTAATATTTTAATAGCATAGATAGTACTTTTATTTTTGAAAAATAAACGCTATCGCTAAAGGAACTAATTCCCATTCATTTAATTCGTGTTAAATTACAAAACTAAAACAAGAACATTTGAATATAATCACCCTGCAACTTAAGGCTCACCTGTGGTATCTAGCTGACTGCGTTGTGGAGAGAATATCTGCAGCAAGTATGTGAAACACTTGAGAAGTCGTGGCGGTATTTCTCACAGTTTGTCTTCTTAGTGATGTGCCTTTTATTCATGAGAAGTTACCAGCTCTTGTGTCTATACACTTCTTTCCTCTTTGTAGAGTTCACTCTTTTTTCGTTTTCACTACTCTCACATTCACCTTTTTATATGCCTAGACCTCTTCACTATTTTATTATTATTATACAAAATGGAGCTATTTTTATCTTTATACTTTTTATCCTAACGAAGAGACGTCGCCGTTCAGGATCTGTCGAACAAAACTTTTCACTTGACAATCTTTCAGTTGTTTTTTTCAATAAGTAAAAGAAAAAAAGAAGAATGATGTCGAACGCACACTTTTCTTATAAAAACGCGGGGATGTGTAATTTTGTAGTCGTAACTTCAGTCCGATCATTTCTCCAGCAGTAAATTTAAAACACTCCAAACTTTTAAGGGATACTAAAAAGTGTTTTATATGTATAAGATTTTAGTATACTTTATTATGATCTATTTTCATAAAATTCAAAACTCGGAAACCCAATGAAAATAAACAATGGATTAAACCATTACATAATAATGATTCTGAGGTTTTTTTATTCTCAGTACAAATACGAGAGCATAAAATTTTAAATCCTCGATATTTTATTAGTACGATTAAATTTTATTGAAATCTGGATAAATATATCCTCATTATTTAAAAGTGCCATTAAAAATCAAGACACAATTAAGCACTTTAAAATGTTTCACCGTAAGTGCAAAAACATTTTCTTCTTTAAAAATATTTCCATTAAATTCAAATTATACGACAGATTTTAAATAAGGTAATACTGTGAAAAAAATATATTTGTTCGCATGACATTATTCAATTCGTGCTAATTTGTCATTACATTATCAATAATTTAATTAAATGTTACATCTCCTAAATTCTTCAAATATTTTAAGCAAATAAATATAAAACATTTTTAGCTACATCTGGCACTTTTAATAGTTGAATCTTAACTTTATAATCGCACTAGAAAATAAACTTGACTGTACCAGTTTTATAGTCGGATGTGAATTAAAAACATTGCTCGACAAACTGGGTTAATAAGTAAACGTTATTCCGCCCTCTTGTTCACTGTTACTAGCAGTTAGACAGTTCCGCACGATTTACTGACTTCTTCACAACTCCACTGTAATCCTTTGAGAATTTGTAGCTTAAGAGGAAATCTTCTGAAATCACTGCTTATTTCACATGAAGCAATGAACGATTTAGGGAGAGATTAAACACTGAAGAAAAATGTTTGATGAACACTTGGAAACTAGGACAAAATACAAAAATAAAAACGATGATTAAATATTTTCACATGGGAACACTTTTAAAGTTGTTCCTGAAGTAATGAGCTACACCAAAGTGTTAATTTTCACTGTGAAAAAAAATGCATTCAATTTAATTCAGCATAATGTCCTTCGATTCAAAAGTTACAGTTATAATGTACTGACATTTACCCGCACTACTATAGTTGGTTTAAATGTATTATTTATTATCCTTAATGTGTATATGATTAGTTTTGTGGAGATTAAAAAAATGACACAGACTGGCACGGGGGAATCCGCGGTATAGAGAGTCACTTGAGTTAGGGGAAGAGGACTTTGGATGGCAATTCACCACCATCCGTACCCTGTAGACAGTTACCCCAGTACTGCATGTCCCCCCCTGTGATGCGCGGAGATGCAGCGCTCAACTTCTCTGTGGTGGCGCTAGTGCCTTCGTAAGCTCTCGACGGCCGTCGGTAACCATCTCTCCGCACCCTCCACGCCCTTAAACATGTACAAGTAGCATTTGCGGTATCTCTCGCCAGAGTGCACTAACGTACAGAGTGATCGTCTCAATCTACTTAAATCTACTAGCTAATAACGAAACCTAATGCACTAGTATATGAAGGCAAACAACATAGGAATTATTTCGATAGGTCAGTATTCCAATTTCATTTTATAATCTGATAACTGTAAATCACCAGCATAAGTTAGACACAGTATATTCCCCCTAAAATCTCATGTTCCTAAACCAGGGACTCTAAACACATCACGGCTGCAAACGCATTAAATAAACCTGATGATTCTTTGGAATGAGATTATCTATGAATTTACGACATATAACACTAGCCAACTGTGAAAATTTAATTGGAATGAAGTAAATGTTTCATAAGTATGTATATCGACAACACTGATAACGAAAAAGACAATGAAAAGCTCGAATTAGCTCTCATTTCCAAGTTAAAGAGGTTGCATTAACCCTTTTAAATTATGATTTTGTTTAGGTTAATTTCAGGCAAGTAGCTACAGCAACATCACTGTTTATCCTAGGATCATGCTTCGAACTTAATTCTCTTCAGAAACTAACAGTCTTTAAATGGTACCATTCAAATTCTCCTATAAAATACCCGAGGCGGGAAACATTGAGGGAAATTGGGAGTTTTTCTGAAAATCCCTTTTTTCTAATTTCAGGCCCCCTGAAACGCCCTGTGTTAACGCATATATCTTGAAATCAACTGAAACATACTAAGAGGTACACGCAATGTGTGTGCAAAATTTCAATTGTCTATGTACAAAACTAAGGCCAAAGTGATGACGTCATTACCCCCTATGCCTCGATACAGAAGAGCGTATATGTATTGTGTTTTACAATGCATCAATCCTTAAAAAAAAGTAAACAGTTTAAAGCCAATACTAACATTACTCTCTTTTGCGACTAATCGCAGCTATGGGCATTAAATACAAACGTGCTGAGTGGAGGTTGTTCATCGACTCCTCCAAAATAAATCTCAAGTGTGTCCTATTGCATAATGGCAACGTGTTACCAACGATTCCCATTGCGTATGCACCTTACATTAATTAAACATATGTTAAAATCAAACAATTGTTATCGGAATTGAACTACGACAAGTTTAAATGGCAGATTTCCAGGGATCTCAAAATCATAGGCATATTACTTGGACTAAAACGGTGCTATATCAAGTTCTGTTGCTTCCAGTGCCTCTGGGATTGCTCCACCATAACACTTCATTATAAAGAGAAATATTGGCTAAGTATTAATCACATGAACCAGACCTCACAATGTTATGCAAGACGCATTTGTCGAATCCAAGAACGCAATTCTCCCTGATCCTCATGTAAAATTGAGCATAATGAAAAACTTCGTTAAGGCCATGGACAAAACTAGGGTAGGTCTACATTTATTTATTTGCGCCAGAAATTTCCACGGCTTAGTGAGACGGAAAATATACAAAGATGAGCATATCAACACCATCCTGACAGGTAATGCACAGCCAGTCTGCAGCCGACAGTTGAAGAGTTAGAAGTTCATAGAGCACGCAGAATCTCCCGAGGATGTCTACCGCAGTAGTAGATGAAACGTTGAGTTTTAAGAAAAAGACAAACCCAACAGGAATCAAGACACCTGCCGTGAAAGCCTACAATTTTACATAGGTAATTAAAAGTTATCTTGGGATGCCTTTGCTCAACAAACTATCTAGAAAATAAGATGGCAGAAAACTATAAAGATCTTGTGGCAAATCATATGCACTGCTACGATAGACAGGGGTGTAACATGTCCTTAAAGTTACATTTGTTAGATTCCCACTTGGACTTTTTTCCTGACAACTGTGGTGCTGTAAGTAACGAGCATGGGGTACGCTACCACCAGTAAATTTCGAACATGAAAGTTCCGGGGAAAGTGGAGTGCATCAACGTTAGCCAATTACTGCTGAACACTAATTTGGAAATCGCCAGCAGAAAATTACAAATGCCAGGCAAAGTAGTTGCGCCTTCAGTGACCTTCCTCCAAGGGATAACAACAAGGTAAATACAAGCATAAGCTCATATAGGCAATAACGTAAAGTTAGCATAACTTCGAAACGAGAGCTAATCTTCCATTTTTATTAACATTTTCGTTATCAACACACCCGAAAACATAGAGATTAACTGCTTCCATGCCAGTTACAGAAAAAAAAACTGTTGTTGCCTAGTGCAATCAGTGGTGAATGCTGAATGTAACTGAAGGAGATCTGTTCTTGTTGTAGCTGCAAAATGAGAGTAAGTGAAGTCTAAATAAAGGTTTACTAACCATTTAATTCCGTTTAATTAGATACGTATGAACAAATAGCACTATGATGATCTTGAAGAAGATTTTCGGGCTGTAGGCCGTGGTCGTGAGGCTTGTAGTTCCCCGACGTTTCGCCAGAGACTGCGTCTGGCATCCTCAAGGGTTGTCTTGAGACTGGCATTTCTGCCCGCTGTCTGTCCTATTTATATGTTCACCGCGATGTGTTCGTAAGTTGTATCTGCCTTCTGATTGGTCAGCTACGTGAATAAAATAGCACTATGATTTTCTTAACATCCTCGTGAGATTTATATTCAACTTTTCAACACACAAAAGTTTATAAACTACCTTTCTGTCTCGATCTTTATAAATATATTCAAACATGAGATTTGTTCGTCTGTATGATTCTCATTTATTAATGTGTAAGTAAATGGATATATACTTAACTCCATGGCGCGACAGAAATAGAAGGCACTTGGCCAACCATCCGGCTGCTGGCCTCACATCCACATGTGTTAATCACAGATGTAGACGATCATCTAGCCCGTGTAGAGGTGACATGTGGTCAGCTTGTCGGGTTCCCCGCCGTTATAGCTGGTTTTCTCAACCTGGAACCATTACTTATAGTAGCTACCCAAATGCCTCTCGATGCTCGGTGTGCATCGGTCTCATACCTGTCGAAATCCCACGAGAAAATTTCTTCTTCCATGGAGATTCGAACCAGCACTAGTTCCGTATCTCTGCGTCAAGTATCTTACCTTAAACACTCGGCTACGTCGCGGGACAAATTGATATATAAAATTAGCTTAATTAAGATTGTTTCACGGAATATGTAAAATCTGTATAAGATCAATTTTCATAGCATTTAACTTAGGCTACAAATACTAGAGCAAGAACAAAAGTAACAGAACGTCTAATGATAGCAACATAAATGAGTCCTAGAACTATTCAAATTTGGACAAAAATGATCAAAGTAATTGCTACCTAATAGCGTCATTTCCCTATATTTATGAGGAATAGTTTTACAGTTAATACGTATAGGGAAGTTCGGGTAATGTGGACCCTATTGTTTAATATCTTCTTTTATTGGTGCTTCCCTCGAACAAAAATATTTTAACTTCTTCCCCTCATCAACTTTGACGGGTTCAAAGCCAGTTTTTTTTATTATTTCTGCGAAGAAGGGTTTATTTGTGATATTTATGAAAATGACCATTTTAAAAGTTTTTTAAGCTAAGAATCAATTCTTAATTTCTGCTTTTGAATATTACAAATGTTTAAAAAAACTCCTAAATATATTATATTACGTACATGCTGTTTTAATATACTGACGGGTTTGGTTTGATATTATGTGACATGGTGCCTGTATAAAATAATTAAACATAACAAAGGAATTCTGTTAATGTGGACCATCCACGAGGACCTGGGTCCACTTTACAAGAATATGTATATTTTATAAATGGGGATGCTACTTGTAAAAACTATTCACTTAATTAATTTGATTTAATATCCTTACAATTTTACTAAATCCAAAGACCGTCGCGTTCTGCAGCTGAATGAAGTTTGAATGTTAAAATCAACAAATAATGTTTCTTCTTCTTCTTCTTCGGCTTCTCCCCACTTACAGGTTTGCCGTCTTCAGTTTCCATTTATCTCTATCATTCCAATCTCCCTCTTCCAAATTCCTATCATCCATTATAGTTCTGACGTAGGTTTTCCATTTCCATCTAGGTCTGCCACGTTTATTTCTTCCAGGGGGTATATATTTTTGGGCCATATTTCATTTTACATTCTTTGTACATGATCTTACCATTTAAGCGATTGATTTTCAATCCTCTTAACAACAGATGTGGTGACATTCATTTCTCTCCAAAGGAAATCATTTCTTATTTTATCCTGTCTTGTTTTTTGGAGGCTTCCTCTAAAATAATCAAATTCAACTGTTCTAATTTTATTCTTTTGTAATTCCATCAAAGACCAAATTTCACTTCCATATGACAAAATATTCTGTATTATGCTCTTATAAATTTTCATTTTAGTTTCCTTTGTAATATTTTTATTCCAAATTATTCCATGTAATGTCTTAGTTGCATTTTTTGCCATTGCAATTTTAGTCTGTACATCTCTCTCACAGGTACCTAAACTTTGTAATTATTGACCCAAGATATTTAAAAAATTCACATTTTTTTTATTTTCCCTGTTTCGAGTAAGAGGTCATCCACATCCTTTCCCAAACACATATATTTTGTTTTCTGTAAATTTATATTCAGTCCCCATTTTTTACATTCTTCCATTAGTTTATTTATCATATATTTCATATCATCTTCATCCCTTGCAAAAATTATTTGATCATCTGCAAACAACAATGAATGCAGTACTTTTCCTCCTATAGGAATACCCATTTCAGAACATTTTTTTATACCACAAGTTAAGAGCCTGGTCTAAATAAATGTTAAAAAGAATTGGTGACAAACTGCATCCCTGCTTAAGGCGTTTATTCACTGTGAATTCCTCTGTTAAATTATTCAGTATTTACTTTAGCTTTTGTATTACTATAGATCATCCTAACAATATTAATCCATGTATCGCATATATTCATATTTCTCATTGCCGTCCATAACAATTGTCGAGGTACACTACCATATGTCATCTCTAAATCAATAAAGGTCATATGTAGTTCTTTATTTTTTGCTAGGATTTTCTCTTGTAATTGTCTAATACAGAAAATATTATCAATACATGATCTTCCACTCCGGAATCCACATTGTTTCTTCTCTTAAGTTATCTTTTATCTCCTTAAGTTTAAAATTTATAATTTTACTAAAAATCCTAGCTGTTGAAGGTAAAACGTGTATACCTCTATAATTGGAACACAGTTTTTTATCACCTTTTTAAATTCCAGTCTTCTGGGATATCGTCTCCAATTTCAATTTTATTAAAAAGTTTTGTTAAAAATATTACTAAAATATCTCCTCCATGTTTTAGGAGTTCCGTCTGAATATTTCCTGGTTCTGGTGCTCTCCCATTTTTTGCCTCTTTCAAATCTCTTTTTACTTCATCTTCTGTTATCTCTGGAGTGTCAGATCTATATTTTACATCCATATCTTGAAGTTAAAACTCATTTCTATTTTCTTGAAGTAAACCTTTATAATGTTGCATCAATTCTGATGGCCTTATCAACTGAATATTAATCTTCTTTCTTTCTGATTTCCTGATATTTTGTAATGTTTTCCAAACTTCTTTGGATCTAGCATATCCAATATTCGAGCATATATTATCCCAGTATTCATTTTTTGCTCTTCTCACTTCCACCTTAGTTTTATGTTTTAAAGTGATATATTCAATTCGAGATGATGTTGAGTGATCTGATGACCATTTTATCCGTGCTTTCTTTTTTTTCTACTAATTTTTTAATATCGTGATTAAACCATTCATTACTTCTTTTTAATTCTAGATTTTCTGTCCCAAGTGCTTCTAAAGCTGCTGAATGTATACTTCCCTTTAGTTAATCATACATTTCCACTGCAGATTTATTTAAATTTAAATTAAGTTTTTGTTTTAATCTTGATTGAAAAATATATTTTATACTCTCATCATAGAGTAAACTTACTTTATATCTTTGTTCATTCAAAAGAGTTGTATTTATTCTGTCTTCCGTTATTTCAATATTTTGTATTTCCTACTTGTTAATATGAATTTTCCCAGAAGCAAATAATTATCACTTCCGCAAACTGGTTTTCTATACACTCTAACATCCTTCACTATCATATCGCGTTTTTGTTTCACAATTATATAATCAATTATTGATTTGAGACTTTTGTTGGCTGTTCCCATGTGTATTTATGTATTTCCCGAAGTTGGTAGAAACTATTCATTATCATATAGCCATGTTGTTTACATAAACTATCTCCATTGTCATTTTCCACTTTTTCCCCAAATGGTCCAATCGCTTCATCTTTCATTCTACTTCCTACTCGACTATTAAAATCTCCTGTTATCATTACTTCTTGATGTTTTTTTTATTTTTTCCAACATTTCTGACAGTTTGTCAAAAAATTCATTTTTCTCTACGGTTGTTGCATCCTCATTTATGGCATATACTCCTATTATTATAAGCTCTATCCCAAAAAGTTTGAGATTTAATTTAATAATTCTTTCATCAACTTCTTCCCAAGACACTATATTTTTTACCAACTTATTTTTTTATCAAAATGGATATACCTCTTTTTGTTCTACTAGTTTTTGGTACTCCACTCCAGATATGCGTATAATTTCCTAATTTTTCCTGCCCTTTCCCTTTCTTTTTTGTTTCTGAGAGCACAGTAATATCTGCATTCATTGCTGTAATCTCATCTATTACTTCTTGTTCTTTAGTATTCAAGCCATTTCATGTGCCAATAGCAAAGGTCCGTTTTCGTAGCTTAAATTTGTCATATTTAAATCCATCCGGCTGACATATTTTACTGAATTACGTAGCGATATACTATTTTCCAGGGCCAGGTTGCCAGCCTGACGCCTAACCCCCAGACACGGAGGACCTGGTTTTTTTTTTTTTTTTTTGGGTTTGCTCCCTTAGCCGACAGGTCTCAGTTTTAAGGAGCTGAGAACTCTCCTTCGTCCCATCCTGTTAGCTACACTCTATTACGTCTGAAGTCAGGGAGCACGACGAGAACGTAGGATTAGGACTTGCTGGCAGAGCTGCTAAAAAAGTCGCAGTGGCATTACTCGAGATTTATTAAGGTATACAAAGTCTGCATCAGTACCCTTCTCGAGGCCGTACCAACCATTTTTCAATATATTAAATAAATATCAACGCTTTTTAATTATGATCAGTCATTAATATTTTCAGATTAATATGGGCCTGTCCGTATAAATTAATAAAGTAAATAAACTTAAAAATAGACTAAAAAACTAACATGGACTCTGGGGTCCACTTTATCCAAAGATGGAGCTTAAAGTAGACCTTTCTTATAATATAAAAAAGTTTATGAATTATGTAGATGTTTCCATATTTGATTAAGATAACAATGTTATTTCATAGTTACAACGCTAATGATAATCACTGTAATTAAATAAAATTCAAATTCCTTAATTAAAAGAAGAAAACAACAAATTCTAAACAGGGGTCCAAATTACCCGACGTTCATCTATATTAATTCAGTTGTCTTTTTTTTGTCGCTTGAATGACTGCTGAAAAACACCGACTAAATATAGGCCTACCCAATAATTTAACTAAGCAAAATAAAAGCATTTAGAGTGATGTATAAATAAATAAATGTTTTAAAAAACTAAAACAACACGCTTTATTAGAAAACCGAAATAAAAAATGAAAAATAATTTTAATTTCCAACACGCTTGGGATAACATTAATGTGGTCAACAAAAAAAATAATCTCCAACCATTTAGAATGAAACTAGAGTTACCTACAAAAAAAGTAATTTTGCCATCAAAAGCGTGGGGTGCTCTATATCAATTAATATATTTGATAATAAACAGATAAAGTCTTTAACCGAAAGTGCCTTTTTTCGGTTCAGTTATACATCTGTGCGCTCCTCCCTACTGAAGAACATTTGTGAAGCTTGCCAATGTTCCTGTGTTCCGTGTGGTTACCCCTTCCCTTTTTACCCTTTCCTTGCGCATCTCTACTGCGCACATCCCTTCCACTCGCCAACCTGATATATGCTCGGTTATCTCAACGGACTTCATCATTCGATCGACTCACTAAGTGGCGTTTGGTTCTTTAGAAAGGGGATTCAGTGTGTGAATCCAACTCAAGTCCACCATGAACTGGCGAGGTTAACATGGTGATTCAGAAGATGAGCAAGTGGATTGTAACCGAGGAACGGTTAGATTTGATTTCGTCTAAGTAAACATGGAAGAAGGATTTCCAATAGGACTTAGACAAGTATGCGTGTGATAGTTTAAATAGTACGTTATTGTTCTATTATATTTTGGTTATTGTTTGTGACTGATCGACTGATCAGAGATTAATTTTTGTTATGTATTCATTATTTTGTTTTTTACATAATCCACACTTATTTTCTTATTAAAAGCTTATCTTTTATGTTACGCCCCTTGGTATTATTTAAGAGTTATTATCATTCTCTATCCTATAACGAAGTTAGTTCAGTCCATGCAAGTTATAGTCAGTATTTATATTTATATGCATGTTCAATTAGGAAAGAAAGATGAATGGTTAGCCGCCTTCTATGGGCCCGAGGCAGGCTGTTTTCTTGTAATTAACTTCATTAGATATCGTGAGCACTTTGCTAAAAATACAGCATTACCATAACCCAGCGATCCCGGAAGGTAGCAGCATCGTAATCTCTCTCTGCGTGCAAATAGTTAAGCAGAGCGGGTAATAATACGCGACAAATTGGTTAAAGCAGAGCGTGGTTCGTTTTAAACTACATGCCACAAATGGTTTGGCAGAGCGTGGTTCGTTCTCTAAACTCAACGCCACAAATGGTTTCTCAGAGCGTGGTTAAGGGTTTGGTTTTTTGGGGTTTAATTGCGCCCAAATGGTAGCAAGGCATTCGCTTTGTGTTTTTCATATTGAAAGATATGCTGTATTTAAGTTGAAGTTATTAAGCATTAGTTTACGTGTTTGTTTTATGTTACGTAAACATCAACTCATCTTTCTTTATACCAGAACAGAGACTGATTTATGCATGTAATACTACGTTTGCCTATAGTTGTTTACATCTTGTGTTTATTATACTTAGAAAACATGCCTAGCTGGGTAGATATAGTATCCAAAGATAAGCTCGTTCGTGAATTAAGCCTGCTAGGTATAGAAGTTGAAGGTGATGTAAACATATTACGTCAGCGGCTTAAAGATCATATGAATTCTCTCTCCCAGCCTGAGCAAATATTAATAAAGCGTAAGTTCATTGTAGATAACGCAACTCAAGAGGATTATTTGGCAGAACAGCATAAGGATATGAGTGATCGTAGACTTAGCTCTATCAAAGATTTATCTAGTGGAACTGTCTCCAACCTTTCTTCTTTTATGGAGCAGAATAATCAGCGGATTTTCCGAGAGTTGATTGGAAAAGTAGATCCCTGCGATGGTGAGGATAAGGAATCGCTAGTGGTCTTCCTCATCAAAATTAACTCGATTTTCGAATTGAAATTGGTTCCCGATGAGTATTTTGTGAACTCAATTTTGAGTTGCATCGGAGGAATTTTATTGAAAATCTGGAGTGAAGTTGTTAAGTTGAGATTCTCTTGGATGGAAAGTTTGGAACATGTGAAGTGTTCGTTGTTGCCTCCTAGATTGTTGGAAGACTTTTGGATTAAATTTGTGTCACGTCGATTCCAACTGCCTAAGGAATCTTTGTTGGAATTTATCGCCAATATACAAGGAGCTTCACTTGTGTTGAATCCTTTATTTTCTGAAGAAAAGTTAATGGATCTTATTCTGCAAAATATTGTCCCCTGCTACTAGACAGCATTTGATTTTTGCTACAAGACCTCAGAATGTAGCCGAAATGTGTCTCTTAGCCAGGAAAGTGGCGGATTTTGAAATTGCTGAAATACAGAGGGACTTTAGTGAAAGTAGTAAAACTAACAATTCAAGTAAATCTAATACTTCGACGAATCGTCCTTCTTGGCAGTCATAAAAAGAATCTTCAATGTTGGAAATGTCAGCGGTATGGGCATCTGTCTAGAGAATGTCAATCTTAGTTTACGTAGTTTGTTTATATATATATATATATATATATATATATATATATATATATATATATGCTCGTTTGAGATAGTAGAATATAATACTGATGAATATAAGTGTTTGGGCTGATTGTGTCATTCTTTTCGATGTTTGAGTTACTAGAATGAGTTTCTGTATAGGTGGTTCAGGTCTTACTAATGTGACGCAAACTAAATTCTAGAAAAGAGTGAGTAGAAGTTAGTCGGCGTCCATGACCACATTGTAAAATAACATCTTAGGCAGGTCAAAATATGTAATACTATCGAGTAAATTCAAGCATGTTTGTTATAAATGAAAAGAGCTGAATGTTAAAGCTAAATACTTTGTATAATGACACATGTTAAATTAGCATATCTATGGTTCTGCTTTCCTGTTTGCGCCTGTTCTTTGTTTCAGTTACCTTTCCTTAAACATTGGCAGTTCTACAGTCTGTATGCCTGGAGTGTTCGGCAGTCGAGCGCTTGGAGGATCCGGCCGACCCCCGAGTGCCCAGCTGACCGACATAGTGGCTTTGGAACTATGGATTCCTGGAAAGCGGTGGGAACGGGATTGCGATCCGGCAATCCGATGATTATCGTCACCAGAGTCTTCACCTGGAACACCGCAATGTGGTGCTATGGCGGCTGAAGCAAATTGGAGTATATTTTTCAGCGCTGGAATAGTCTACATGAAAGCAGGTGTGGTGATCGTGATATTGGGGACGATGGAAGATTTGCTTTGAAGTTACCGCTGGAATCCGATAGTGTTTATGTTCCCCTCCCAACGTGGGATTGCTTCTTTGGACATTACGTCAAACCTATGGACTCTTTTCTGTTACCCGGAGGGTGTAGGGAGAGCTATTGAACCGAAAGTGCCTTTTTTCGGTTCAGTTATACATCTGTGCGCTCCTCCCTACTGAAGAACATTTGTGAAGCTTGCCAATGTTCCTGTGTTCCGTGTGGTTACCCCTTCCCTTTTTCACCCTATTCCTTTCTCTGCGCATCTCTACTGCGCACATCCCTTCCACTCGCGAACCTGATATGCTATGCTCGGTTATCTCAACGGACTTCATCATTCGATCGGCTCACTAAGTGGCGTTTGG
The DNA here is from genome assembly GCA_030220185.1 of Diploptera punctata. Lineage (NCBI taxonomy): Eukaryota > Metazoa > Arthropoda > Insecta > Blattodea > Blaberidae > Diploptera > Diploptera punctata. Next base: position 169,188 of record JASPKZ010002313.1, on the reverse strand, counting down.
TTCTTTAGAAAGGGGATTCAGTGTGTGAATCCAACTCAAGTCCACCATGAACTGGCAAGGTTAACATGGTGATTCAGAAGATGAGCAAGTGGATTGTAACCGAGGAACGGTTAGATTTGATTTCGTCTAAGTAAACATGGAAGAAGGATTTCCAATAGGACTTAGACAAGTATGCGTGTGATAGTTTAAATGGTACGTTATTGTTCTATTATATTTTGGTTATTGTTTGTGACTGATCGACTGATCAGAGATTAATTTTTGTTATGTATTCATTATTTTGTTTTTTACATAATCCACACTTATTTTCTTATTAAAAGCTTATCTTTTATGTTACGTCCCTTGGTATTATTTAAGAGTTATTATCATTCTCTATCCTATAACGAAGTTAGTTCAGTCCATGCAAGTTATAGTCAGTATTTATATTTATATGCATGTTCAATTAGGAAAGAAAGATGAATGGTTAGCCGCCTTCTATGGGCCCGAGGCAGGCTGTTTTCTTGTAATTAACTTCATTAGATATCGTGAGCACTTTGCTAAAATACAGCATTACCATAACCCAGCGATCCCGGAAGGTAGCAGCATCGTAATCTCTCTCTGCGTGCAAATAGTTAAGCAGAGCGGGGTAATAATACGCGACAAATTGGTTTGGCAGAGCGTGGTTCGTTTTAAACTACTCGCCACAAATGGTTTGGCAGAGCGTGGTTCGTTCTAAAAACGCGACAGTCTCTAAGAGGAAAAAGTAAAAAACCATAAAAAGCACCCCACGCTATTGATGGTAAAATTATTCTTTTTGTAGATAACTCTAGTTTTATTCTAAATGTGTTGGAGATTTTTTTTTGTTGACCACATTAATTTTATCCCAAGCGTGTTGGAGATTAAAATTATTTTTCATTTTTTAGTTCGGTTTTCTAATAAAACGTGTTTTAGTTTTTTTTAAAACTATTATTTATTTTTCAGTTTGGTTTTCTAAGAAAGCATGTTGTTTTAGTTTTTTAAACTATTATTTATTTTTTTAGTTTTAATATTTTACAGAATAAGACAAAAATGTAAATATCTTTAAATTCGATACTATTGTAGTATGAGCTAAAAGAAATACTCTACTAAAAAAAATCCTCCGGGTCGGATTTGAACCAGCGACCTACGGATTACTGAAATTTATATACCACTACAGCCCACCGCTCTACCAACTGAGCTCTTATAACGATTGAGTAAGAAGTTGGTAAGTCCGCAACCTATTATACCGGATTATATTATTTTGATTTTCTGCTGATTCTGGCCAGGATTTTAAAAACATTTATGCAATGTTGTATTGTCATTGGTCCTTTACAAGTATACAAAGTTTCAAGTCGATCCAATGTTTTTAAGTGGCTGAAAATCGTGTTGAAAAATTTCGTTACATAATTACACAGACGCTTTTTTTTATTTTCTGATGATTCTGGCCAGGATTTTAGAAACAAATTATGAAATTATTGTATTGTCATTGGTCCTTTACAAGTATACAATGTTTCAAGTCGATCCAATGATTTAAATGGGTGAAAATCGCGTTGGAAGATTCCGTTACATACGTCAAGCTAATATAAAGCGTGAAAAAACTATGTCAGTTAATGAAAGCACAATTAAATGATGAACCGCGTGAAAAACTGAAACTTGGATAATATACGATAATAAAATGTACTGACTTTTATTTTCCAAAAAAATGCATACAAATTATTAAAATCTTCAACCCCAGCGCAAAAACAATTTTACTTACTTCCGTGAATCCCAGAACATTAAGACATATATGGCAATGAAAAAGATGAATACGTTAACTAGGAAATACTGCCACTTCAGAAGTATATGCCTTACTACTCTGTGAAGATCCATATCAAACAAACCGAGATTCAGTATCTATATTACACCAGATTTGATGACATCCCAAAAGCATTGATTCTGAATTAATCTTGCGATTCGAGGAAGAAAGAAGTGGCTAGTTTCCGACTCGAACTGGGCATGACACTGGCGAAATACCATCGTTTGAGAATCATGCACCTTCACCCTGCATATTATGCAACCTCACATAAATGTATCAAATAGCATATGTTATTTGGAGTGTGTTTCGTTAATTAGTTAAGTTTCAATAGAGTAATCATTATTTAAGTAAATAATATAAACTTTAGCATTCTGCACGGAAAAATAACATATATATATTAGCTGACTGCACGGCATTGGCCGGGTATATATTTATCACAATTTCATTAGCACTAGGCAGCTTTGTGACCTCGAAAACTGTGGATTCGACACTATTCTTGGTAAAATTTTTAGTTTTTTTTTTTTTCATCCTTTCTCGCCCCTATACGGATGGGCCTAAACTTCAACTGAAAGGACATCGGTAATGTCACTATTCATCTCAGTGACACGAAAAATTAATATTGGTATTTTACAACTATTTCTACTTGTCATTAGTTTTACCCTGACATGAATGCTAGGGATCTAATTTGGACTTACCTGAAATCGGAGTTAAGACCAATTAGCTTAGCGACACTGAAAAATATGTTATTTAACATTTTCCAATACTTTTATTTTAACACGGTTCCAATAATGGATCATATTATAATATTATAATGATATTGTTAAAAGAAAAATTAATGTATGAACCAGGAATCGAACCGTGGACCTCTAGTTCTCCGTACTAGTGTGCAGCCCACTACACCATTCTAGACCTGGCACAAACATTAACAATTCTTTCCACATATACAAATCTATAATTCTCGTTTTGTCCGGTGTCAGGTAGGTGACACTACCATCGCCAAGGACCGGCTTCGTTTAGAAGTATCTATATTTGAGAATTTTACACCACAACTTTTATAAGCAGTAAACGATGTTATTTAACATTTTTTCAATACTGTTATTTTAACACAGTTCCAATAATGGATCATATTATATTATTATAATCATATTGTGAAAAGAAAAATTAATGTCTGAACCAGGAATCGAGCCGTGGACCTCTAGTTCTCCGTACTAGTGTGCAGCCCACTACACCATTCTAGACCTGGCACCAACATTAACAATTCTTTCCACATATACAAAATGATCCATTATTGGATCTGTGTTAAAATAACAATATTGGAAAATGTTAAAAAATATCGTTTACTGTTTATAAAAGTGGTGGTGTAAAATTCTCAAATATAGATAGGCCCTCCTTCTAAACGAAGCCGGCCGTTGGCGATGGTGGTGTCACCTACCTGACAGCGGAAGAAACGAGAATTATGTGGAAAGAATTGTTAATGTTTGTGCCAGGTCTAGAATGGTGTAGTAAACTGCAGACTACTCTGGAGAACTAGAAGTCCACGGTTCGATTCCTGATTCAGATATTAATTTTCTTTTCACAATATCATTATAATATTATAATATGATCCATTATTGGAACTGTGTTAAAATAACAGTATTGGAAAATGTTAAACAACAATCGTTTACTGCTTATAAAAGTGGTGGTGCAAAATTCTCAATATAGATACTTCTAAACGAAGCCGGCGCTTGGCGATGGTGATGTCACCTACCTGACAGCGGACAAAACGAGAATTATAGATTTGTATATGTGGAAAGAATTGTTAATGTTTGTGCCAGGTCTAGAATGGTGTAGTGGGCTGCACATTAGTACGGAGAACTAGAGGTCCACGGTTCGATTCCTGATTCATACATTAATTTTTCTTTTCACAATATCATTATAATATTGAAAACTATGGATTAGACACTATCAATGTTATATTTGTTTACATTTCCCACCTCTTCTCGCCCCCTTCTTAGGGGGTGCTAAAGATCAAATTTGGCTTTAAATGTCACCGGGACTGCCACCATTGGATAGAGCTACCCCGAAAATCCACAAATAAAATATATTTCGATAAACTTCAACAAATTTGAATATAAACAGTTTCATGAAAGAAAGAAGATAGCAAATCGAATGTATAAATGTAAAAAACGTTATTTTTATTAATTTTGTTATTTAGCATGTAGTATTACAAATATTGTAATGGAGCATGCTGTAAGTAAATGAGTTAAAAATACATACATACACAGACACAAACTCGATCCCAATCGTCATTTTACTTCTCACTCCTTCTCACCCCCTTTACCCTCTTAGAGGGTGTCAAGAGTCAAATTTGGTTTTATATTTCACCGGGACCGCCACCAATGAGCTTAGGAGCCACGAAAACTGTTAATTCGACACTAATATCGGTTTTTTCAATTATTTTTAGATTTCGCGCTTCTCACAATCTCATAGGAGTGCTGAGGATCTCTAATCTCTCCCAAGGAATATTTTCCAGATTTAAGTTATACGCCTACCATACTTGATATACGATATTCTAGAGTTATGCAGGAATACATACATATAACTAACTAACTAACTGGCACTCGTAGGTTCACAGCTCTCTATACATCCCTATCCTGAGACAATGTTTTCCAATCATTCCCTGTATAATCTACTTCCCTCAAATCATAATTAATGTTATTCTCCATCTCACTCTTGGTCTACCAACTGGGCATTTTCCTCTGGTTTTCCTACAAGAAGCTTCCATGCACGTCTTTCATTCCCCATTCGTGCCACATGTCCTGCCCATCACAGTCTACGAGACTTATCTATTCTTATTATATCTGGCTTCCTAAAAAGACCATGTAGCTCATTGTTATGTAGTCTTCTCCATTCACCTGTCTGTTCATCTCTCTTTGATCCAAAAATTTTCCTAAGAAATTTATTCTCCAATACTCATAATCTCCTTTCCTCCCTTAAAGTAAGAGTCCATGTTTCGCATCCATATAATATAACTCGTAGAACAATAGTTTTATATATTTTCAGTTTAACTTTTTTGAAAGGAGTTGAGACATCAAGAGTCTCTGTAATGCATAATAGCACGCATTTCCAGAATTGAACCTATGTTTAATCTCTTTGTGTATCTCATTCCTATTTCTGATTACTGTTCCTAGGTATTTGAATTCAGCTACTTCCTCAAAATTTCCCTCATTTGTCATTAGCTGTCCATTTCCATTATATGATGTATTCCTATGTGTGACCATATATTTAATTTTATTGATATTTACTTCCAGTCCCCTATATATAGAACACTTTTTTTTTACATTTCAACCACCTGTCATCCCCTAAGGAATATATAATCTTAGCCGGTAACAAGCATTTTTCTAGATCATAATTAATATGCGACCAATTTTGGATAAATTGTTCCAGGTTTTCGAGAGTTATGCCGGCATCATACACACATACACCTACATACATACACACATCTACTTTCACACATATAAAAATACATAAAACATTCTCTCTCAACCATACACCCATGTCTACATCTCTCATAATAGTGAGTTCCTCAAAGAAGGAATTAAAATTACAGTACAATTAAAATACTACCTAAATTAAAACAAACGAAAAATTAACTTAAAAACACACAGTAAATACAGTCTAAGACTATTCAACTAAGATGACGTATTATACAGGGTGTTTCAGAAAAAGTATTACAGACTTCTAGGGGTTGTAGAGGGGACTTAGTAGATAAAGTTTTGTTAAGAAACCTATGTCCGGAAACGTATTATTTTGATGTAAAATAGGTTTGAAGATCGAAACACAATGGGCTGATATCGTGTGTCTTGAGTTTCAGAATAAGTATTACAGACTTCTAGGGGTTGTACTACAAGTGTGGTTCCACGTCGCGACCCTGTTGTTCGTTGCATAAAGTGTACCTTAGACGAACGTTTTCATACACACGCCCCACAAAACCTGGTGTGTGCTCAATAATTCCTGCTGCCACCAAAATTCGTGTAAGAATATCTTCAGTCCGACTTGACAGGTGTAGTACACCCCTAGAAGTTTGTAATACTTATTCTGAAACACTCTGTATAATAAAAGTGATCACCGGAAACAATTACCATACGAAATACCCCATTATCAATAGTGGAAATTCCTTCATCCTGTCCCAGTTTGTTCTCTCTTAATTAACATAAGAATTCGCATGTTTCCTCTTCTCGCTCGATCCCCTTAAGAGATCCTAATATGTCAATCTCCCATGACCCGTCTTTAGACATCTCTCTGATGGTAACTGCAATCTAAGATATTGTCCCTTTACAAACTGCCATAATGTTGCCCATTTCCCGCTCATTGCATTAAGGACATGATTTAATACCGTCCTCGCTTCTTAAATTATGGGTCATCCGTCCCCCAAGCGGAACCACTCAATAGCATTTCAATCATCCCCACCCAAATCATCAATATGCTCCCTATCCCCTGGGATAAATTAATTTCTGACTGCTGGGTGAATAATATTTCCTGGCCACACTATCCCTCTATGTTCTGTCTGTCTACTAGTCTCTTCCTAACATTTATATTATTCCCACTTTTCCTCCCCCATACCAAGCCCATCCCTATGCCATTTAGTCCCCTTTCTCCCCTAAATGCAATGAGTTTTTTGTTTCTTGTGACGTATTGCTTTAAGCGTGTTCTGGTGCCAGTTTATTAGGTCTAAACCAATACTTTATAGTTATAATTGTGCCCATTATTGTGCCCGAACATATACCGAATTCTTTGAAATGTTAAAACATTAAAAGCTCTCATTTCAATAATGGTACGACAAAACGCACTATCGGGCAAAAAATTTAATGTTGAGTAGATAAGTGTATGGGTAACAATCAGGAGAACTGTCTGATCATCGCTCTATCATCATCAGGGTCTATTCAGAAGTGTCGTACAGTACGTGCATACACGACCTACTAATCCCTAGTCAGTGACATTTTAATAACAATTATACTATTATTGTTATTGTTATTATTGTTATTATGATTGTTATTATTATTGTTATTTTTACTATTTTATTCATTATATCAAAATTTAAGGCCATAAGACCGTCTCTAACATTCGCCCGGCACAAAATAAAGATTACAATGACATATAATAAAATAATTTAAGATTTTTTACATTCATTGTGGATATACATCTAGTCTTACAACAACCAGAAATGCTGCTGACTATTATTCTTCATACTACAAGGGTTATTATTATTATTATTATTAGTATTATTATTGTTACTTTTGTTATTATTATTGTTATTATTTATTATTATTATTATATATTGTTATATTATTATTATATTATTATTATATTGTTATATTATTATTATATTATTATTATATTGTTATATTATTATTATTATTATTATATTGTTATATTATTATTATTATTATTATTATTAATTTTATATTATTAATAATAATAATAATAATAATAATAATTTTAACTTCATATTTTAAGATTTATTATATATTCAGAAGGTATATATAGTTACACTATTTTGTAATAAATCCAGTCGAATTTTTACTCTCGTTAATTTTTAGATAAAAACATTCTATAATGCTATTAGAAAGCAAGTTTTCAGACCCCTGATGAGTGCGTCATGTAAGAAACTAGATTTATATCTTCACTCTATCAGCGCAGTACTTAATGAATTTTCTGGATTCAGTAACTCCACAAACGTTATTTTAGGCAAACTAAAATTTCTGAGCGCTTAAATTGCATGCTATCTCAATTTTGTGATGACAGTTATCCAATACTCTTATGGAGAAGGCAGTGCTAGCTCTACAAGCTTTGATTTAACAGCTACTCTACAAAATATTTGCCAATACTTTGAGTATGGAAACGTCAGCTCTCACTGCGAGCAGATTTGCAAACCGTTAAACCATTGGTTATTGCACCACCACTAGGTGGCAAAATTCCGTTCATGGAATTCCACGTATGAACTGTATTGGAAAGTGCTGACATTTCGCTCGGGAAGAATTCAATATCATATGCAATATTTAAAATACAGCGGTTATTTTAATATCGCCACCTACACAAAGGTATTTTTTTAATTTGTTGGATTTGATGAAACTTTAATATAGCCTACAGTGAAATGATTTTACAAGTTAAAAAATACATACCTGCCTTTATAAATTGTCAAGCTACTCATGATCACTCCTATGAACATCATTGACTCGAAGATTTTCAATATTTTCCTTAACTGTAAGCAAAGTCAAGGAAATTTGGCCCCAATATCCCTGAAAATACTGAGTTTGCATTTATAACCAATCGTAAGTATAAATGTATATCCTCAACTCGTGTCCAACTCAGGGTTAATTCGAGGGATGAGATGAGATGAAATCCTATATATAGAGGTCTCTGAATGAGAAGATTGCCGGCCAACCACGCCCGACGCACCATCACCGTGAAAATGAACGAAATGAAATAGATTAGATGAGTATGGAGAAATGATGGAATGGAATGAAATGAAATTGTGGCAGGGGCCTAGCTCCGTTTCGTCCACCACAAAACCCACATGGAGTGACCGAGACTCAATCTCGGGACACAGCGGTGAGAAGCGAGCGTCTTACAGCTTGCGTCACGGAGTCGTCTATCATTCATAAGTAATTAAGTAAATACTAGGGCATTCGATATGTAATGGCACCCTGTTGTAAATCAGCGATCCTAGTGGTGACCATTGTAATCTTGTAGTATGTTGAACAGTTTTTTGTTGTATAAATCTGTAATATTGAAAGTCTCAAAATAGCAATATTTTGTGAATACATTCACAGTTTCTCACAATTAGTAGTAGAATTTGTTTAGAAGTTGGAATTTGGAAGTTCTCGAACGTCCAACAATTTCACCAGACATGAGCCTCTGCGACTATAATTTATTCTCAAAGATCAAATAACCTCTACGATACATTCTATTTCAATCAAGAGTTGATATCCAGAAGCTCTAGATCGATAAGATGAGAGAGATATTCAGAAATAGTGCTCCAGATAGAGTGAGCTGTCGTCCAAGGATTTGGGAACATATAGTTGCTTTCACAAGAGAGACCATAAATGAAGTTGGTAATGTCAAAAGTAATCTGAACAACTTTTTGTGATGTTATAGCAAAGTTGCCATTACTTATCGAATGATTTAATATTACAGAGCCGTCTATTTTAGAGCAATATAACTAAATCAGTATAATTCCATCCAAGATCGCCAGGTAGTTTTTTCTAAGCAAAAATAAATCTCCAACTGAGATAATAAAATGGCGTTCACATGGGTTTAAGAATCAGATACTGTGATGATACTGATACTCGCTGAAGCATTAATAAAGAAATTTATTTCTATTGTGATGGTAATGAAAAATCACTCCTATCGGTTTATTTCTAGAGCGAGAGAGAACACCGAGCTTAATAGATCAGACAGAATAATAGTCATATTCTAAATAAAGGTTCCGATATGGCTATTGTATATAATACTAGCGTACCCGGCAGACGATGTCCTGCCCGAACGTTCAATTCTCATGCCATGGGCGGACGAAAAAAATGTTACTTTTTTACCATAAAATTCAGAAATTAGGACATAATTAGATATTATTAAATAAGTTCGCAAGAAAAACCTCTTACAGCCTTCTGTTGTGGCTCAAGAAGTGTGAATGATGACATCACATAGTCATGAACATTAGAATTGTACTCTCCTTTGCAGATAAGCTAAGAACCGTCATATAACAATTATATTAGAGTGAAAAAAAAAAGATAAATTGATGAGAGTGAGTCAAAACAGATTTTTTCCCCCAGCTAGATTTCATTTCTGGCCGACATTCCATAAGAAACAATTTTTCCCCTATTGAGACTCGAACCAGCGTAAGTCCCGTAGTTCTGCGCCAAGACTTCTTGACTTAACCACTCGGCTACGGCGCGAGACTCTTGGTATCAACGAAAGACAAAAATGGTTATTGTGAGTTATCCGTAAGAGATAAGGGACTCTTGGTATCAATGAAAGACAAAAATGTTTTTTGTGAGTTATCCGTAAGAGATAAACATATGCTGTCGCAGACTTTTTTGTAGAGCTTTTTGAGATATTCAATTCTGTGTATATTAATTTTGTGTATTTCTTACGGTTTATGCAGCATAGCCATTTAAGCGTCCAAAGAGCTACTTTTTCACATTTTCCACTACAAAGGGCGATTTTTAAGGGTGTAGGAGTTGAGTATCAAAACTATCTTATAGCCTATCTCCTGAACATTTTGCAAAAAACCCCATTACAATCGGATCAACGGTATGGCCGCGCATAAAGTACGAACAAACAAATTTACAAACAAACATTAATTTTTATATATAAGATTACCATTAAAAATTAAAAATAATATTTTTAAGGTTAAAAAGAATATTTTTAGGTTAAAAAGAATATTTTTAAGGTTAAAAAGAATATTTTAAGGTTAAAAGAAATTATTAAGGTTAAAGATTTTTGTAAAAATTTTGAAGTTTTTTTATTTATTAATTTAAACACTTCTCACTGAAGGATAAATTATATTTGAAGAGAACAATTTTCTCCTAGACTCGAACCCGGGACCTTTGCCCCGGAAAGCCAAAGTTCCCGGGTTCGAGTCTCGGTCTAGGCGAAAATCTTTCTCTTCAAATATAACCAATTATTAGTGCCTTCAGAAATTGAAGATATGAGATAAAAAATCAATTACGTCCATTCTATGAAAATCTGAGAAAACTAATAAAAACCGTTTTCTCTTATGATAACTGAGTTATTGTGTTTTTACTTTTATGCTTACTCTTCATGATAGTGTGCATAATGTAATATTAGGAACTTCCTTTACCCAGAAATAGATTATGTATCTTGTCAAAAATGTTTAAAATGGATGGTCAATATTGATCTCATCTGGGACATAAATGGTTATTAAACTCAATATACAAAATATACATCAAATAAAATAACTTAATTGACAAAAAGTATTTTTTCCAAAGTGTTTTGTACCCAAAGTGAAAAAAAAACAAAAAAGTAAATAGAAAAAAATATGTTTCTTCTTTCTCACAAATTCAGTCGTAATCCTAGTCCTCTATATTACTTTCACTATGATTACAATTTTCTTCAACTACTACCAAACGTTCAAATAAAGTTTGTAGAAAACATATCTCTGATAGGGATTTTTAGGAAAGATCCATTTTGCATAGCCTATAGACAAGTATAATAGTTTCACTTTTTTTATTATTTTGCTTTTTCACTGTACATTTTTATTTGATTATAAAATGTATTTGCTTCCTTTTGATGTGTTTATAATGTAAATAAGAGCTGTCTGTGTAGAAGTTCATTTCCTTCTGCAGAGAATATAGTTTCAATGCTTTATTTTATACATAGAGTTTACATATATTCTAAGTTTTCCAAATGAATGGTTGAAATGTTCTTAAGCGTACTTCATATTTCACACTACATTTAACATATTACGACGTGCAGAAATATTCACATAATTATCCATTTCATATTTTTTTCAAGTACTCTAACACATTTGACGTAGGCCTACATTCAGCTCACTATTTAGATAAGTTTGTTTCCACTTTGTCATACTGGCACACTCGATAAGGATATGATAGAATACGTCTATGTGAGAAATTACTTCATCAGCAATATAGAAGCAGTTACTGTGTTTAACTCTTTCATCTGTAGGACTTATATTTCCAGTTGATATGAGAGACTGAATGTGCTCAACTCATTTGCTAGTAATACAATAGATAGTAATAAATCAATTATTTTTACAAACCACAGTTCATTTTATCTAAATCATGTATTTTTTTAATAAATGTACGGTTCTTTGGTTTGCTTGTTACATCCTTTGTCTTAAAAGTTGTGTATGACTGTATGTCCTGTATATTATCACCAAAATAAGTACCTTGAACGTTTGTCAAAACATTATTAACTAACTATCTCACTGGCACTATCGAACTTAGGTTCGTGACCACACGGATAAGCTCTCCATACATCCCTATCCTGTGATGTTTTCCAATCATCCCCTGTATAATCTATTTCCCTCAAATCATGGTTAATTGTAATCTCCCACTTCATTCTTGGTCTACCAACTGGGCGTTTTTCCTCTGGTTTTCCCACAAGAATCTTCAATCTCCCTCTTTCATTCGCCATTCCATGCTACATTCCTGCTCATCGCAGTCAATGAGACTTAACTGTTCTTATTATCCCTTAAATTCAAAAAGTATGATATATGATACACCAATTGGTTGCATTCATTTAATAATTTTAATAATAACAGACGAAAACTAACGAGAAGAGATTACTTATTTAAATAATTTAACAATTTCCCTAATAACAGTTACGCGCCATTTCGTTTTCACTGCGGCCCGCCACATTTAAATAACTGATACAACAAATAAGTGCTTTGCTAATTTAAGGGTTATATCTGGTTTCCTATAAATTCCATGTAGTTCACTGTTATGTATTGTATATCTGGCTTAACTTGGCAAAGAGAAAGATGGAGGTATAAGGGTAGATCCTTGACCAGTTACTAAAGAAAGTACCCAACCTGTTGTCAGTTTTCGTCTTCTCATTTTCCCCTACTAACATCTGGTGAAGAAAATCCGACAACACTGGTGCGAGTGAGAGAGGTGAGCACAGCTATCTCTTTCTACAAATTTCTTGCAAAATTAAACCAGACGAACAATAGTCTTATCCATCCGCCTATCTGTTCATCTTTCTTTGGTCCAATATTTTCCTAAATACTTTTTTATTAAAGGAAGCGAAATACGATCTTTTCTCAATCTTTGAATTTACTGAAGAGCTTATTCCTTCACAAACAACCTGATCCCTGTTTCCTTGCATCCACAATTTCATTCTTCCAGTTTACATGCTCTTGATCAGATACACTTTCTATTATTTCTAATAATATTGCGATTTGAAGATGAAATCTGCAGTATTTGTTGCATACTGGTTTTCTCTCCTTCGTCACTTGATATTTCGCAAACTTTCATTACGAACCTAGAATGATATTCGAAATTATAGTGATAAGTAGCTGGGATACTCACAATAAATGAACAAATTCAATATACTATATAGTTACCTACCTTCAATATCAGATGATTCAGTCAATGCAAAAAACGCTGTACTGGTGAATGATACAACAAAATACACTTCAGTTCGGTACTGTATGTGGTGGATAATCTCGTGTGGACATAAATGGAGGCAAACTCAACATCGAGGACACAAATATTCAACATATTCAAAGACATATTCAATATGATATTTGATTCCGATCTTCACTTGTGTTTTATAATAAGTAATCTTAGTTGAATAGCCTTCTAATGCATTTTTTGTCTGCGGGAGTGGGGGTAGTATTCGCGCGCGCGCGCGCGCGTGTGTGTGTAACTGTGGGTTCTTTTATTTTTTAATCTGTTCTGTAGTTATTTTTTATTATTGTGCAAAGTGAGATATTTTTTATATCTGTACACATGGTTTTAATACGTACGAGTGTAAATGTGTATTATTATGTATGTACTGTAGACATAGACACATATATTAATTTCTTTAATGCTTTTTTTATATATGTGTGTAGGTGAGTAGCCATGTACTTTTTTTTCGTGGAAGAGAATAGGCACTACGGCCAAATAGGCCCGTTCGCAATGTAAATGAAAATGTATTTCCTTTCTAAAAAAAGCCAATAAATTCCATTACTATTAAAAATTCCATATGCAATTTAAGATATTTTGATCCTTCCTGAACTTATATGGCAGCAATTTTTTTGTGTGCAGAATCTGTAACAATCCGGTTTTCGAAAAAGGTGGACTTGAATGGTTATCGATCTCGCCTCTTCAATTGAAAATATACTCATTTGTTTTCTTTCTTAAATTAGCCTGCACGAGGTATTAATATTAAGAAATATATTATTATTATTATTATTATTATTATTATTATTATTATTATTATTATTATTATTATTATTATATATATTATTTATATATATATATATATCACAGTGAAAAGCAATGATAATTTATAAAATACAGAATTTCGTATTATTTTTGTTGGGACCGTCGAACGACACGGCGCGCCGGTTCGGACCAGCCACGTTCGGATCAGTCACTTAAACTAGTACTCCAGATATAACGAACGTAAAAATTTTGAGCAAAAACATCTGAAAATTGTATTTAGAAATAGTGTTCCAACTTCCTTCAAATATTTTTTTTTACCAAATAGGTTCACATAGAAACTGTAAAAGACAGACCCTCAGTTAGGGTAACATAGTAGTGACCCCTATATGTGAAGTACAATCGCTTCAAGCTGTAAGAATGTGTCTCCAGTCAAAAGTTGCTATATCGACACAGACAAACAGTTATAAAGTGTTTAAAATAGGCCTAAATAAATTGGAAATTCAAAGTAAATTATTGAGGTGTAATTATGAAAAGTGTCCAATAAAAATCTCTCCGAAAGTATCTAGGCCTATACTTTGACGTAGAAGTGGGGCTTGTGTGGCCATGAGACACTGAGAGCTATGCCAGTAGTTGCATACATACTGGTAGGGCCTCCCACGCTGGATAGATTAAAGATGATGTCCCAGGTGAAATCCTAGACAATAATAATATTTACTCACTGGCACTATCGAACCCGTAAGTTCATGGCCGCGCGGACATAAACTCTCCATACATCCCTGCCCTGAGCTAATCTTCCCCTTATAATCTACTTCCCTCAAATCATAGTTAATGTTATTCTCCCACCTCATTCTTGGTCTACCAACTGGGCGTTTTCCTCTCTGGTTTTTCTACAAGAAGTTTCCATGCATGTATTTCATTCCACATTCGTGCCACATGTCCTGCCCATCGCAGCCTAAGAGACTTAACTATTCTTATTATATCGCGCTTCCTATAAAGACCATGTAGGGTTAAGACTGGTTCACTGTTATGTAGTCTTCTCCATTCGCCTGTCTGTTCATCTCTCTTTGGTCCAAAAATTTTCCTAAGAACTTTATTCTCAAATACTCGTAATCTCCTCCCCCCACTTAAAGTTAGAGTCCATGTTTCGCATCCATATAATATAACAGGTAGAATAATAATTTTATATATTTTCAGTTTAACGTTTTTTTAAAGGAGTTGGAACGTCAAGAGTCCCTGTAATGCATAATAGCACGCATTTCCAGAATTGAGCCTATGTTTAATTTCTTTGTGCACATCATTCCTATTTGTGATTATTGTTCCTAGGTATTTGAATTCAGCCACTTCCTCAAAATTTCCCTCATTTATCATTAGCTGTCCATTTCCATTATATGATGTATTTCTGTGTGTGTCCATATATTTAGTTTTATTGATATTTACTTCCAGTCCCAATTTCTTAGTGTTACTCAATAGTGTGTGCATGTTGGCCTTTAGTATCTCTTCGCTATTGCCCAATAGTACTACAATCATTAGCGTAAGTCAATAATAATAATAATAACAATAATAAATAATAAAAGCTCATTCACCGCTGTGAAATCAGGGTAGGGTCGTTGCCTCGCAGCGGGCCCCGATTCAAATCACCGGATGTGACAAGTTTCCTGGGTGATGTTTATTTCAGTGTTTTTCATAATCTGTAAGACAGATTTTAGGAAACTTTAAGGCCCAAGCGGTCCTCGAACATAGTCTGGCCATTATTATTATATCTATCATGTTTAGTATGAATGTGTGAGTGAATGTTGCGTTTCGTCTTAAATGTTGTGTTTTGATGGAGTCTCTGAATTGAGCTGATCACTTATTCTAGAAAGCGTTCCTTGTCATTATGTGGTCAAAAAAAGTACATGTGTGATTTAAAGTTTAAAATCTCTCTCGCGACAAGTGTCCCACTGTGAAAGTACATTCAAAGTTAGAGGTTAATCTACGATAAAGAAGAAGAAGTAGGAAAGCACGACCCCACGTGATTAGGACTACAAGTTAAGCAGCTGATAGAATACAAAAATGAGTGTATTATGCAGTATATATTTCATTAGATATAAAGAGACATAAGGGATAGTTAAAGAAGAACACGAAGTTCAATAAAAATCCATTTCTATTGATGTGACAAAAGATAATGCCATCAGATTCTTTTCAAATGGTTTATAGGCATTTGTTTGAAAGTCCATTTGAAACAAATATACGCAAAATAAAATATAGAACATTTATTACTTTTAATGTTTTCCCACAGATCCTGCATGTCGTGTTCTACAATATTACTTTGTAAATGTCGGTCCCGGTAGATAGCGATTACCATGCTCGCCTTTGGTTCAAAACCTGTCAGGGGTCGATGGATTTTTAACTGCGTAAAAATCCTAAGTGTGACTCTTCTTCGGAAGGGAAGGAAAAAATGGGCCTCGTATCGTAGATAAGTAAAATAATTTCAAGCCTGAAAAAGTGTGCCCTCTGAGCATATTATGTGTCCTTTCATTCTCACACATATTTGAATTTCGTCATAAATGTCATTAGGTGTCAAATACCGACGTTAAATAAAGTACTACCTATTTTTTTATATTATGTAAACTTAGACCTAATTTGCACTTTTCATTTGCACTTTTCATTTGTTGTCATTTTGTACTGCTTTACAATAATTAATTATATATAATTTCATTCCCATTTATATACGTTTTTACATGTATAGTAGTAACGCTTTTTGGATCGTTAGGTGTCCCCGGCAAACTGTGCGTTTATATTGCATGTGTTATGTGCTTTCTTAAGCAGCTCACTGAATTAATTTCAATGATATTAAGAAATGGTCGAATACAGAAAATGGGGACAAAATGTAAATTTTAAGAATATTAGATATGATGAGCGAAGAGTAAGTCATGATAGGAAATGAATAATTTAAAAGAGTGACAAAATGTAATTATTGGGGTCAATATTTGAAGCAGAAAAAAACTAGTAGGCCTATAGCTATCGGAAATTGAAAAAATAATGAGTCAAAGGAGGAGAATGATTAGCATGTCATATTCTGTATTATGAACCAAGAATATTTTTTTTAAATTATATGTATGACCACCCGCTGTGATCACTTGATCGAGGTAGCATGCTGCCTTGTCACGCAGCGGGCCCACATTCAATTCCCGGTCGGGACAGGCTCCTGGGTGAGGTTTTTCTCAGGGTTTTTTCCTTATTTGTAACATAAATGTCAGGAAGCTTAGGGCCCATCAGTCCCCGAAAATCATCCGGCCACCATCATCATCCTTATCATCATCATCATCATCATCATCATCATCATCCTTCATCGCTGTGGAAAGCAACGGGAAACTACCATACCTATAATTCCCTAGTAAATCTACAAAGCATAGCATGGAAATGCTTTGATTGCGGTGAAGGACCTGCCCTCGGGCAGAATTACAATGGATGGATATATATGTATAGAGCATTGGCGAAAAGTATTTTGTTTTATAGTGAAGAAACATAGATGTTAACACACTCACAGATTGTTAGTTGTTGAAATGGACTTGTGGAGGAGGACTGGACAAAGAAAAAAATGTACAATTGGACCCTGGAGAAATAATGGACGTGAAAAAATATTAGGCCTATGTGATTGTAGAAAGGAGACTGAAATGTTTGGACATGAACAAAGGATGACGTTGGGCAGAATATCGCATATCATGATGGAGTGTGTGACAGGATATACCTCCATGTAATACTCATACACCTCGCGATACTTAGGCCTAATCCCTACACTTATGAATGATCAATTAATAGTCATATAATTAAATATCAACTATTTCTGAATGGAATACAATCATGTTTAGGCTATATTATAATTGAACTGCACAATACCACTCATTCAATTATGGTATCAAAATAAACCTACATTGCAAATCAATATATGGGATCATTTTATAGTATAGCACTGTAACATTATTAGGAACTCGAAATACCAATTACTTGATATATATATAATTATGTCCACCGCTGTGGTCTCGAGGTAGCGTGCTGCCTTGTCACGCAGCGAGCTCAGGTTCAATTCCCGGTCGGGACAAGCTCCTGGGTGAGGTTTTTTTCGGGGTTTTTCCTCACCTGTATGACAAATGTCAGGAAGCTTAGGATCCAATTGTCCCTAAAAATCATCCGGCCATCATCACCATCCGTATCGTTATCATATATCATTCATCATTTTCATCATCATCATCCCAATCATCCCTCACCGGTTTGGAAAGCAACGGGAAGCTACCACACCTATAATTCCCTAGTAAAAGCTGCAAAGCATAGCATGAAAATACTATTATTGCAATAAAAAGACCTGAATTCGGGCAGAATTACTATGGATGGATATTTTCGCAATATCAAGGAATGAAATGAATGTATGTATCAGGGTAGCATTATATCAGCAGAGGGAACAACCCGATAGGACACACACAACCGGGCACAACAAGGAAATAAATATATTTATCTTATAAATAAGGTGCTATATTCGAATAGAATAAACATTAATACAAATAAAAGGATGTATATCCTCATAATAAATACGGCTCTTTTTATAATTATACTAACTAATATCCGGCGTGCGCTGCTACGCCTAAATAAATGAACATTAATGTGCTTTTATGTTTAGTTGAATAAATTGTATTGTATTGTAAGCCTATGTCTTCCCGTAACAGAGATTTAGGCGCTCTCCCCCTACAGGGAAGAATTAGTTGAATAAATAAAGGGAAAAATTTATATTGTAATTATTTTTAGATACCCCGTGATGTTTACCCGGCGTTGTACGGGAATCTACTCATCCCGATCTTCTTGGCATAAATGAGATGAAAGACAACAATTAATGTAATTCTAATGATTAGTTGAATAAGTAAAATGAAATTTTTAAGAAGAGTAAAAGGCTGCACTAGAATGGACCAGAGAAGAAACGAGGATATCCGTGAAGAACTGCAGATCTACTCCATAAAAGAAAAGATATTTAACAACAAGATACAGTGGAAAGAACATGTAGAAAGAATGGAAGAAAGTAGATTACCAAATAAAATCTTGCATTATTTTCCAAGAGGAAGAAGAGATGTCGGACGTCCTCGGAAGAGATGGTCTTAGATCTATTAGTGAAGACGGAACAGGCAACTCTTGCCTAAACCCGGAAGTGAAGAAGAAGAAGAAGAAGAAAAATAATTACGTATAAATGTATATCGTAATTGTTTTAAGAGTCCCCGTGCTGATTACCGGGTGTTGCCCGGGAATCTACTTATCCTCGATCTCCTTGGCAGAAATGAGCTAAAAGGCAAATTCGTTATTGTGAGTTATCCGTAAAAGAATACCCGCCATGTGCTGTTATGCTTGCATAGGAATCTATGTACCCGTCTCGATCTTCTTGGCATCAATGAAAGACAAAAATGGTTATTGTGAGTTAACCGTAAGAGATAAACATATGCTGTCTCGGACTTTTCTGTAGAGCTATTTGAATATTCAATTCTGTGTACATTAATTTTATGTAGGCTATTTGTTATGGTTTAGGCAGCGTAAGCCATTCAAGTATCCGAAGAGCTACTTTTTTCATGTTTTCCATTATAAGGACTGTTTGTCTGTTGGTAGGAGTTGAGTATCACAACGCTCGTATAGTCTATGTTCATCCTTATGGAAATCTCCTGTACATTTTTCAAAAATCCTCAGCACAATCGGATAACGGTAATGGCTGCGCATAAAGTAATGAACCAAACAAACAAACATTTTCCATATATATATATATATATAATATATATAATATAATTTTTTTTTCAAATGCCCCAGGTTGTCATTTCGACATATCTGGTGTTCTCTCCTGGCAAGGCGTACTTGTAACCCACTTCTGAGGTGGGGAGCCTGGCAGGCGGGGTTACGCTGCCCCTATGATATGAGAATTGGTAGTAATAATGCGCCAGGAAAGGCCTTAAACTAAACTTAAGCTAATGAGGTGAATATGATTATGATGGCCAGATGGTGTTCGAGGACCATTTAGGCCCCGAAAAAAACCTCCCCCAGGAAACTTGTCCCGACCGGGGATCGACCTCGGGCCCGCTGCATGACAAGGCAGCACGCTTCCTCGAGATCACAGCGGTGGACCATATAACTTATTGTAGTCGCTCGGAAATGCCAATTTTTGGGCCAATTTTCGAAAATTCTATGCATGTTTTTATATTCTCGAATACCTGTAGTGCTGTGGTGGAATCAATATTATCGTAAAGGCCTGAGTGTTGGCAGCTATCGAAGTATGATAGAAGGATAATTGAGACAACAGAAATAGACTTCCTAAGAAGAGCATGCAAATACAACATGTGCTGAATGCAGTAATTCAAAGACGAATGGAAAGATTTTTACAAGCGCTGAGGGGATAGAAACTAGGCAGTTATTACTATGTGGTCATGTGAAAATGATGGAAGGGGATAGATGACAAAACAAGAGCTTTGGAATTATAATATAAGGAAGAGAAGGAGAAGAGGAGGGCCTGAACATAATGGAGAGAAAGAATTAGAATGGCTATGTTCGAAAGGACAATTGGATAAGATCGAACTACATGACAGAGAAATGACAATCGAAATGCGGCAAAGACTGTAGGACTCCGGCTTGTTTATGTTATATCTCATTATTCTCTAAATATGTTACTAATCCATTTAAAAGCAAAGTGACCAAGGTTGGGCGTTTAGTGCTCACACATCTAGAATAATTATTTCTGCACTAAAAAATTAAAATTCCCAGATAGGTAACTTGTAGCAAGACAAAGAGATAATATGGAATGGTTTGACACCCCAGCAGGGTGCAAAGTAACAAAATTGCCAGCCTATAATCCTCATAATTAATATGGACCTTTTTTTCAGTCACACATTTAAAATGAAGATGCCTCTTTAACATCATAGTCAAGTTGTGATGACGAAATCACTTAAGTGTATTTTATGTCAGGCCCAATGGTGATAAGTGGATAGACGTGTCATTAATCAATGCTTAACCAATAAACAAATCAGTCACATATTTTTAAGACTATAAGGGAGAGTGTTTCCAAAACGGTCAAGTGACAAAGATTCAAATATCTAAAAGACTCGTCCTCATTACTAAATTATTCACCAGGAGTCAATATTTCAAGACCGCAGTCCGTATCTCGACAGGTCGAGATGTCCGAAAATATTTAAGTACTAATTAATTAATAATAATACACTGCTCAAAAAAATTAGGGGATATTGTAGAATAACCTATTAAGACTATGTTTTTTAGGAACAGTATTAGATGCAATCACTTTCTATTACTCCAAAAGAATGTAAACAAGAGTTTGAAGTCATTACGTAACCTCTGTACCACACCTGATGTCAAAGAGATCCTGATTAGGAATATGACAAACAACCAAAGCAACATTAACATGGGTGAAAATGTTTCTTTAGTATGGTCTCCTCGAACGGCCAGCACTGCCTCACATCTGTGTGGCATTGATGCAATGAGGTTAGCAATGAGTTCTTGGGGGATACGTGGCCACTTCAATAAGAGCAATGTGCAGCTCTGGAACAGTTGTGGGAGGTACTGGTCTGCCTGCAATGCGCCTGCCTAATGCATCCCACACATGCTCAATCGGATTTAAGTCCGGGGAGGAAGCTGGCCATTGCATACGCTCGATACCCTCCACTTCCAGCATGTCGTCCACCAAGCCAGTTCTGTGGGGTCGTGCATTATCGTCCATAAAAAGAAAAGAATCGCCTATGGCACCAGCATAAGGCATGACAAAAGGTCGGAGAATCTCATCTCTATACTTTACCGCAGTCAAAGTACCATCTTGGATGGCATAGAGGTCCGTACGTCCACCACTACTGACTCCTGCCCACACCATCAATCCACCGCCACCATATGGGGATCTTTCACGTACAAAAGCTGGATTGTTTCGTGTCCCTTTTTCTCTCCAGATGAATACACGCCGACTATCACATTCCACGTTGAATCGCGACTCATCAGAAAAAAAAAACTGATCTCCATTCAGCATGCCTCCACCCACGAAGTTCCTCCGCCCAGTTTCTGCAATCTCTACGGTGTTGTGGAGTTAACCTGGTACACACCATGGGCCTACGGGCATAGAGACCACTTCCATGCAGTCGATTAGGGACAGTTTGAGTTGACACCCTGCGTCCTGTTGCTGTTTGAAGTGTATTTCGCAATTGAGTTGCATTCTGCTGTCTATTCCGACGGTCATCCCTTGTTGTTGTTGCCCTTGATCGGCCTTGTCCGGATCTTCTGTGAACAGTATGTTCTTTGAAAATGATTACAAAGTCTGGAAATCACGCTTTGAGACACCCCAATGGCTTGTGCCACCTCTTGTTGTGTCTGTCCATCTTCCGTCCTTCCTATGGCCCTCCAAGCCATTGGTTCAGGTAAATCACGTTGTCGAGGCATCACTGTCCTAAGGCAAGTCATTCACTAACTGAAAACTGGACTGGATTTAAAAACAGCAACAAAACATTCATACCCACACCACCCTTTCACATCAACAGTACAGACACTGCCCTCTGGTGTGGTACCGAGGTTACGTAACAACTTCAAACTCTTATTTACATTATCTTGGAGTAATAGAAAGTGATTGCATCTAATACTATTCCAAAAAACATAATCTTAATAGGTTATTCTACAATATCCCCTAATTTTTTTGAGCAGTGTAATAATAATAATAATAATAATAATAATAATAATAATAATAATAATAATAATAATAATAATAATGTTTTATTTATTCTGGCAGAGTTAAGGCCATAAGGTCTTTTCTTCCACTCAACCAGCCACATATACAAATAAATATTTGACAATATAGATATACACTATACTAATTATAAACAGTTAAAGATATATATATATATATATATATATATATATATCCACCGCTGTGGTCTCGAGGTAGCGTGCTGCCTTGTCACGCAGCGAACCCGGGTTCGATCCCCGGTCGGGGCAGTTTTTCTGGGTGAGGTTTTTCTCGGGGTTTTTCCTCACCTGTAAGACAAATGTCAGGAAAACTTTAAGGCCCAAACGGTCCCCGAAATCAAATGGCCATCATCAACATCCTTATCATCATCATCATTATCATCCTTCACCGGTGTAAAAGCAACGGGAAGCTACCACATCTACATTTCCCTAGTAAAGCTGCAAGCATAGCATGAAAATGCTATGATTGCAGTGAAGGACCTCTCTTGGGGCAGAATTACTATGGATGGATGGATGGATGGATATATATATATATATATATATATATATATATATATATAAATTTCATATGCAAATAACATTTTATACGATTATAACAATACTTACTTACTCACTGGCACTATCGAACCCGTAGGTTCATGGCCGCACGGACATAAGCTCTCCATACATCCCTATCCTGAGATAATGCTTTCCAATCATTTCCTGTATAATCTACTTCCCTCAAATCATAGTTAATGTTGTTCTCCCACCTCATTCTTGGTCTACCAACTGGGCGTTTTCCTTCTGGCTTTCCTACAAGAAGCTTCCATGCACGTCTTTCATTCCCCATACGCGCAACATGTCCTGCCCATCGCAGTCTACGGGACTTAACTGTTCTTATTATATCTGGCTTCCTATAAAGACCATGTAGTTCATTGTTATGTAGTCTTCTCCATTCACCTGTCTGTTCATCTCTCTTTGGTCCAAAAATTTTCCTAAGAACTTTATTCTCAAATACTCGTAATCTCCCTTCCTCCATTAAAGTAAGAGTCCATGTTTCGCACCCATATAATATAACTGGTAGAATAATAGTTTTATATATTTTCAGCTTAACGGTTTTTGAAAGGAGTTGGGACATCAAAAGTCTCTGCAATGCATAATAGCATGCATTTCCAGAATTGAGCCTATGTTTAATTTCTTTGTGCATCTCATTCCTATTTGTGATTATTGTTCCTAGGTATTTGAATTCAGCCAATTCCTCAAAATTTCCCTCATTTGTCATTAGCTGTCCATTTCCATTCTATAATGTATTTCTACGTGTGACCATATATTTAGTTTTACTGATATTTACTTCCAGTCCTAATTTCTTAGTGTTACTCAATAGTGTGTGCGTGTTGGCCTTTAGTATCTCCTCGCTATCGGCCAGTAGTACTACATCATCAGCATAAACTAACAGCTTATTAATACCATTCGGTTGTAAGCCTTCCTCATTCTCTAAAGATTTAATGGCATGCTCTAGTACAAAATTAAATAGTAGAGGAGATAGTGCATCTCCTTGCTTCAACCCATTCTGAATTTCAAAAGTGTCTGAAAACTGTTTGCACACGCACCCTACTCGTTGAGCCATTTAGACACATTCGTATAAGTCTAACTAACTTTTTAGGAATTCCGAACTCCAGCAGGATACTATATAACTTCTCCCTCTTAATTGAATCATATGCTTTTTGGAAGTCTACGTATAGTTGATGTACAGTACCATTATATTCCCATTTCTATTCTAAAATCTGTCTTACACTAAAAATCTGATCTATTGTAGACCTGTTTCTTCTAAATGCACATTGATGATCTCCTAGAATGTCATCAATATAGGGAGTAAGTCTGCTTACTAATATATTTGTTAGAATTTTGTACGAAGTTGAAAGTAATGAGATGCCCCTATAGTTGTTGCAATCAGTTTTATCTCCTTTCTTATAAATTGGTACGATAATTGATTCCTTCCATTCATCTGGAAGAGCTTCTTTTTCCCAAATCATACTAAGCAAACAGCGTATCTTGTCCATCAATTTTTCTCCCCCTGATTTTATCAGTTCTGCTGGGATCTCATCTGAACCTGATGCTTTATACATCTTCAATTTTTCAATTGCCATTTCAACCTCTAATGCACTTGACTCTGCGACTAGCATTTCTGCTGTCTGTAACTTATCCTCCTCAATGTCCTGTTCTGTATGTACATTTAATAGCTGATTAAAATAACTTTTCCATCTATTTAATATACTGTTGGAATCTGCAATCATATCCCCATTTTCATTCCGAATTATGTTTGTTCTAGCCTGAAACCCTTTCTTCTCTATACTAATTCCCTGATATAATTCTCTAATGTTCCTATTTTTTGCATTCATTTCAAGATCATTAATCTTCTCTCTCAAATATTCCCTCTTTTTACTCTTTAGTAACTTGGTGGTTTCCCGTCTAACACTACCCAATTGCTCTAAATTTACCTCATTTGGCTCGTGTAACCATTTCATTTTTGCTAGCTTTCTTTTCTTTACAATGTCGGCGATTATAACAATAATAATACGATAATAATAATAATAATAATAATAATAATAATAATAATAATAATAATAATAATAATAATAATAATAATAATAATAATAGTATAAACATGATAAATTATACCAGAAACACCAATTAATATATATGTACCTTACACTGGGTAATGATGAAGTCGAGGTTAGAGCAAATATAAGATTAGATTTCGTTTAAAAGGTGCCAATACTGATAATACTGTTAGTAATATTTATATAGCATACGTGAATTGGAGAAAGTGAGAATATCGCAGTTATTACATGATGGAAACATAGATTCCTCAAGAATTAATTTTTATCGTGAATTTTGATCATATTCTTCCTTAACGTATTCCTGTAACTCAAATTGTATTACAATTCATATTCACTGTAAATAAATCAATAGTTTTATATCAATATTTGTTAATTACGACTCGTTAACTCTCTGTCTTGCTAAATCATCTCGATCCATGTAACAGCGAACCAAGAATCAAGGCCCAAAAAGCTCATACTCCACCCTATTGTCCGAGAGAACTCAACCTACCCTACCTACACTTTCCCCTACAGAGTACGGCGGAGGGCAGAAGAGAAAGGGAAATAGGCCTACCTAAGAAACAATGGAAGGACGGACTGAGAATTAGCGTGAACAGAAGAGGGATGAATGAAGATGAGCGGAAAATATAAATACCGTATATGGACGATTTTATTCAGGTAGTAGGAAAACCATAGTCTGTAGAAAACTCCTGAATAAAAAAAATGCCAAACTGATTCTGGTTATAACATCCTGACTCAATATTTATCATGACGACAGAGGGAAACAGAAAAACTGCTTAGGTTGGTTGGTACCCTGAATCTCCCAAATACAACGAAGCCTATGACTTCTGCTAGCGACAGCCTGGACAAAACAGCACGCAACACGGACCGCGCAGAAAACCGCCTCTCCACCGGGGGCGTGCCTATAAATAGGGAGGGAGTTCCAACGACCAGCCAGTCTGCAGCCGACTGTTGAGGAGTTCACAGAGAGCACGCAGTATCTCCTGATGATGTCTACCGCAGCAGTAGACGAAACGTCGAGTAGAAGAACGACTGGACCACGGCCTATATGCCCGGAAGACGAACCTAATAGGGATCAAGACGCCGGCCGTGAAAGCCTACAGTTATACGAGTCTCAAACATTACCGTTAGAACAAATTCAGTCAATTTATACATTACTATATGCATACGAATACAATATTATTTTCAAAGGATGCACACATTTGCCAAGTTAATTTGGCAGTACTAATAAAATTCATTGTTTAAAACCGTTGATGTGGATAGTCATAAAATAAAATAAAGTTAAAATGTACTTTCTTAGGTCAGAGCAGTCGTCCTCAACTTATAAGATATGTATGCTTTCTTGTCTGAAGGCGTTTCAGAATCTCTATTCCATCTTCAGCAAGGTCTTTCTTCGCTACATTACTTATTCTCGGTGCTGGTCCTAATGTAGTGTTGTACATAAGTTTCGTGCAATACTACATTAGGACTAGCACCGAGAACATCAAGTAATGTAGCGAAGAAAGACCTGCTGTAGATGGAATAGAGATTCTGAAAGGCCTTCAGACAAAAAAAAAGCATACATATTTTATAAGTTGAGGACGACGGCTCTGACCTAAGAAGGTACATTTTAACTTTATTTTATTTTATTAATTTGGCAATAATTACAATTGCATATGAGGTTTCTTTACCGTTTTTCTTTACTTTTTTTACTTGTTTCTTTTCACACAAACACAAGACCCATATCCATACCCAATGTTGATATTTAAAACCATCGAGAATCAAACTCGGGTCCCGGATGGAAGTTATATACTCATCGACTACACCACGGCGATGGTCATTGACTGATAACTAGCCTACCTAATTGCTTTGTTTATAACTCACATTGAATATTACTGCTTATGTCTAGTCAATATTAATATGATTCATGATAAAGCTCCGTTCAGGTTTTAGTCACAAAAATAAGATTATAAAATTGTTACCTTATAGGTCCGTTTCCTCAACTTTATAAAATATTAATTTTCCAGAGGCCTTTCGGCACTATTCCTATCATCAGCATGATACAGGTCTGTACCTACTGACCCTGAATGCAATATTCTGGGTCAGTAGATACAGTCCTACCTCCTGCTCCTTCTGCTGACGATGGGACTAGTCCTAAAAGGTGTAGAGAGAACTAATATTTTTCAAACTTGAGGAAACGGACCAACAAGGTAACAGTTTTATAATTGCATATTATAATTTAAGATTATATCTAAATAACTGATCACGAACAGGTAAAATCCGCGGTTCTATCTACTGCATATAGGGACTTATATGTACAGTGTGTTACCGATATAAGTGCAGATTTTTCGTGTGGTGGTAAGGAACAACCGTACAAGTATTTTAACACAATGAACCTTGGGTCGGAAATGCCTTGTTGTGGGTCTTCAGAGTAAAACAGCATTTAAAATTGTTGAACACATTGTCATCATCATCATCTGCATTCATGGATTAGGTCTGTTGACCCGTTCCGACTTCAGCCCATCTCTTTCTAGGTCTGCCCACATCTCGGGTGCCTTTAGGTTTGTATTTTGTTATTTGTTTTGGATATCTATCTTCATTCATTCTGTCTATGTGTTGCTTCCATTTTTGTCTATATGTATCTATTTTATCAGTTATTGCAAATATTTCAAGTTCCTGTCTTATTTCTGTGTTATTGATTCTGTCTTCCTTAGTGCACCCTTTAACAGATCTCAAAAATTTCATTTCTGCCGCCGTTATCCTACTTAGATCTTGTTTTTTATGTATCCAGGCTTCTGATCCATAGAGCAGTACCGGTACTGCCAACATTTTATAAAATTTCAATTGGGTCTCTCTTGTTGTTTTGTTATTTAGTGATCGTTTTATCGTACCACATATTCCCTGGAATTTTGCTATTTTATTATTTATATCATTATCATAATTAAATTAAAGTCACATCCTAGATAATTGAGATGGTTCACCTGTTCTATGATTTTGTTTCCTATTACTATTTTGGATCTGATTTGATTTTTCCCTTGGAATGCCATTACCTTAGTTTTTTTCTATGGATATTTTGAGATTATATTGTTCACATATATTATGTAGTTTAAAAATATTCCTTTGAAGTTCGTCTTCTGTATTTGCTATTATTACCTGGTCATCAGCGTATAATAATGTTTTCAAGTAATGTGTTTTATCTAATTTTATTCCTTTATTTGTTTCTTCGTTCCATTTTTCTATTATATCATTGATGTATAGGTTAAATAAAACTGGAGAGATAGTGCATCCTTGTTTAACTCCTTGATTAGTATGAATTTTATTTTTACTTACTTCATTTCTAGTTTTTATAACAAAATTTGTGTTCCAGTACAAACTCTTTATAGCTGCTATTACGTGTTTCGGTATTGTTGTTTATTTATTAATTCTAAGAAAATGGAAGGTATTACATGTTATTTTACAGTAATTATTGGAAATGGCGACCATTGACCTGGATGCACAACTCCGCGCTTCTCATCTCGGACTGGTGAACTTTAAGAAACATATCTGGATGCTCCCTGATTTCCGCAGCCGCTGCCACGATCCTTGCTACAAGCTCTGGAGCTGTGCATCCACGTCAATGGTCGCCATTTCCAACAATTACTGTAAAATAGCATGTAATACCTTCCATTTTTCTTAGGATTAATAAATAAACAACAATGTGTTCAATTTAAACGCTGTTTTATTCTGTAGAACCAGAACAATGCATTTCCGACCCAAGGTTCATTATGTTAAATTCTTGTATGGATGTTCCCTATCACCACACGAAAAATCTGCACTCATTTCGGTAACACCATGTATATATAAATCGTATCGACGTTAGATTAAGAATATGATTACGTATAGAAGCTTAAATAATAGGCCTGTTCGACCTTTAAATTCTTACATGATCACAGTTCTGGTAATTTGTAACCATGACAAACCGTTGGTCTCGGTTGACTAGTGATTGTCATTCTCACCTCTGGTTCCAAGTTCGCGGGTTCAGATCTGGCCGATGTCGATGAATTTTAAGTGCTTCAAAATCCAGAGTATGGTTTAATCGGAAGGAATGTAAAACCATCGTAACCGTGTCATATATTTACGTCATATGAAAGAACTTCAATCCTGAAATAAGAAGCCTTTGATCAGTCTTTATCGGCAATTTCACGTCCAGATTCCAATTGTGAGATAAATGACGAGATGTAAAAGGATGTTATTAAATAAAATAATACATATATAATATCGAGCTACAGAAGACACTGTTAACACCCGCAACTTTATATGCACGGAGTACGAATCTGACACTGACTTCAACGACACTGATGTCTGCGAAGGTTTTATATGTTTACCGGCGAGAATCTATCCGCTCTTAAAGTGATCCCCATAAAAACAAAACCATGTGACCTGCTCGCTTTTCATTGGTTATGGACACCGACATACAATATAAAATCAATAAGTACGCGAAAAAGTAGTTCCCTTCATTAAATTAAAAATATGACCCCTGAATATACTTGTTAACATTCGTGAATGAAATTGTAATATTCAAAAGATAGAAAATATTCTAAAATATAACTAATCAATATTACAACTTAAAATAGTTTATTATATATGGATGATGCATTTGAGTCATGCTTCAGTCGATTCTGATACAACAAAATGACAAGGTGTCGAGTCTTCAGTTGCTGTGCCATCTAAATTTTTAAAACGTAACTCTGGCATACCTTTGACTAGTGGTTAAAAACAGTTATTTTAAATGTGTTTCACAAGTTCAGTGAAAATCTCACAAGCTTTCTTGTAATCTACTCAATTCAACGATCACATGTCTTATATACTTCACACATGCTCCCTGTCAATGTGACAGTAATTGTGGCGCGAATGGCGGAAGGATACAATTAGCGTTTGTTTATATTAGGATCACTCTAACAGCTGATAAGATATAGGGTATGACTGTCCGGTTTGCGAGGAGCCATGCATCAGACACAACAAACAGGAAATTCAAATCGCGTTCGATGTTAAAAACCCCAGCACTAGAGATCAGTATTCACCTACCTTTTAGAAAGATTGTTATCGAAGCCAGACCTATATTCATCATAACATAATCACAAGAACATTTTATACGTCTCTACAAAAAATAAATACATCTGTGGAAATGTCATGTAACATAATTATTTCTTCTACGAAGCATCAGAACTCAAGTCATTCCATTCGCTTATTCTATCCCGGAAGCTCAAATATGTTCATTACCCCAACTTAGTTTGTAAAGTACCATTAAAAATGTAAATCATATTAACAGCACTGTTTAATGTATTGTCGCACTGCGGTATTCATTAAAAATCTTAACTGTGGTACCATCTTTCTTTCATATTATCATTATCATTATTATCATTATTTTATATATTTATTTAATCTGGTGGAGTTAACGCCATGTGGCTTTCTCTTCCACTCACCAGGGCAAACATGTTACATTAAAATGAACAATCACAATTAACTCTAATATTAATACCGAAATGAAAATTTGATCATTAATATTAAATAAATAAGAATACGATCAATAACTTAATTACACAATAATTTTAATGAGAATTAAAGTTAAAAATTAAACTAATAATAAAATTTACTCAAGCAAAAAAAGTTAAACTGTTTGGTAGACAATCCCTATCCAGAATGAAAAAAAAATACAAACAAAAGTAATGAGATGTAATTAACTAAATTGTCGGTTATCAATACATATTTAAAACATCAACTTAAAATATTTCTCAATCTTAATAATATTTGTATAAATTAAATTAGTCGGCAGCGGTGGACTAGTGGTTATGCTCCTTGCCTCTGGTCCCGAGGATCGCGGGTTCAAACCCGGACGGGGTCAATGGATTTTTTAGGACGGAAAAATCTAAGAAGTAAGTCCTCCGGGAAGGACCTTAAGCCGTGGATCCCGAGTCTGAAGATTTTCAGGCTCGTAAAAAATCCTGAAGCCTGAATGAAAAGGCCTCTAAGCAAAATTTACCGAATTTTCCCGTCCTAGTACTACCTTGGTTTCTTAGATATCAGTATGAGGCGGTGCGCTGACCACGGACCACTCAAAATGACATATACACGAAAACAAGCGTAACTAAATTAGTATGGTTCAAATTCTTCCCTGTAGGGGGAGAGCGCCCAAATGTCTGTAAAGGGAAAACATGTGCTTACAAAAAAAATTAAATTATTATTAATTACTAAAATAATACTACCAGTGAGGTACATAAGTTAGTTTGTTATTAAATAAAAAATACACCGAATTCCGTTTTTAAGTATAATATAATAAACAACTAAAATGTCTGAAGTTATACGAATCTATAGTTGAAATTAATTGCTATAAAGAGTGAAAACTGGAATTTTCTTACAACACATTCCATACTCCACCGCTCTGGTCTCGAGGTAGCATGCTGCCTTGTCACGCAGCGGGCCCGGGATCGATTCCCGGTAGGGACAGGCTCCTGGGTGAGGTTTTTTTCGCGGTTTTTCCTCACCTGTAAGACAAATGTCAGGAAGTTAGAGCCCAACGGTCCCCGAAAATGATCCGGCCATCAATATCATCATCATCCTTCACCGGTGTGGAAAACGACGGGAAGCTACCACACTTGTAATTCCCTAGCAAAGCTGCAAAGCATAGCATGAAAGACCTGCCCTCGGGCAGAGAACACTATGGAATGAATATTCCATAAACATCAATATGGCTGCATTTAATGGCAAGGGAAATGTTCAAGTGATATTCAGTCTCGAGTCACGTATTATAAAGCAGCTGTAGTGTTACATTGTTGATAGAAGCATAAATTGTTTGTTTTAAGTCCGTTAAATTACTTGCTGGCATCGTGTAGACCTGATCCACAGGAAAAATAGATGGGAATAGGTCGGTGATCTAGCAGAACATTTAATGTATGGTGATCTATTCCGTTCCATCTTGCAAAAGGTGATTTCATAGGAGATTATCGTTTCCATGTGTGAGACGTGTGAGTCAGGTATCACACATTGACCATTTGTGATCATGTAGCTTCCTCCTATGTAAGTATTTTCCATTTGCTATCAGTTCGTTTCTCTTTGGTCCAAACACTTTAAAATATACCTTCAAAAAGTTTTTTTTTATTTTTTAGCGAATTCCGAAGGAATGAAGCCACTGATACAAATTACATGAAATTAGTTATAAAAAAATATAAACGTGAATCCTTCTAAAATAAACAACGTCGAATTAAAACATCTCAAACTCCTCTTTCAATCTTAGCCACTTTGGATCCATTTATTTTATTATACTTGCAAGCAAAGACATTAAACATAACGATAAAAATTACTGAAGAATCTTGTAATTTTTTCTCCAGAACAGAAAGAAGCTTTTAAATAAGTAGGCTAATTTGATAAAAGAATACATTTGTTAAATGAATTCGTTGCTGTAGGCCTATGTTTACAGCGTAAGATGAGGACTAGGAAGGATTCCAGGAATTCAATGTAAATTTTGTGTAACACCAAAATATACAGCTATTGGTAATACAATTGAAATGGTTCATTTAAATTCTGCTATTACGAATAACTGTATACAACTTGTACACCAAATGTTGGCAGTGAGAGAATTCCAGGAACTCATGGGAAAAAAATACTAACCATCAGCAACATAGTGTGCCTGATTTAAATATCAAACATTTAACTTTATTATGAATACGGTTTCATGTGATTTTTTAATGTTTTTATTTATTTCAGTATTTATTGCAGAATTGCATAAATTGTACAAACACAAACTATTAACTTTGTCTGCAAACAATACCGATCTCAATAAATACAACTAACTTCCGCCGTAAATTATTCGTCTTCTTATTGCTTACGCAGTATAACTTCAACATCTCGCGCCATAGCCGAGTGGTTTAAAGCAAGATGCCTTGGCGCAGAGCTATGGGACTTGAGCGCTGGTTCGAGTCCCCATGGGGGAAGAAATTTTCTCATAGAATTTCCATCAGTATGGGACCGGTGCTCACACGGCATCGTGAGGCATTTGGGTAGTACAATAAGTAGCGACTCCACGTTGAGAAGACCAGCTATAACGGCTGGGGGACCCCGACATGCTAACCACATGTCACTCCTATCCTGGGTTATGATCGTCTACATCTGTGATTATTGGAGTTAGAGTACAACTTCAACAACAGTTCAGAATGTCTCAGAATCCTGATATGTATTTAAAAGACTAATAGTATCTTCATTCTGTAACCAAGATCTATCGACTATAAAGTCTTAAAGGCTCGAGTTATTGCCGTCACGATTCAAAGCTGAACACGAAAATAATTTCGACAGATTTTTTTTATTTTAGGCCTCAGTCTTTTTTTTATCTACGGCATGGGTTGCATGATTTATTTCCCTACCAAAAGAGGCTTATTTTTACTCTTTGATGAAAATCATCTACACCAGCCAGGTATGAACCCGAGAACCTCGGTTCAAGAGTTATATGTACTTACTTGTCTAAAGGTAAAACATTTTTTTGCGAAAAGGAACACTAGTTCCAAACAAAAAATTCATGAAAGAGACAGAAGAGTTCTAAATATGATTGTGTCACAAAATCATAAAACTACTGCAGATAAAGTGACATCAGAAATAAATACACATTTACGGGAACCAGTTTCAACGAGAACAGTAAAAAAGAATGCCACTCAAATTAGATATTTATGACAAAGCAGCAATCATTATTAAACCATTGATTGCAGACAGGAGAATCTAATAAACCGAAAACAGTGATGTTTTGAACACAAAACCTGGGCTTCTGATGATTGGGAAAATGTACCTTGGCCTGATGAGTCAACTTTTACACTTTTCTTTACTACTGATAGGACGTATGTCTGAAGAATATAAAAATAAGTTTACAACTCAGACTGCTTAGTGCTTAAAAATTAAATATGGTGGCGAGTCAATAAGTTTGAGCAGCAATAGACCTATCCTAGTATTCTCTAATATCATATTGTCACAGTATAATGGCAAAGATACTGCTAATGTCTAAGAGAACATTCTAGGAGATCATAATTATGAACTCAATATCCAAACATTGTTCCCCTCAGGTAATGCTAATTTCAAAAATATACCCATATTTCTGCTTGTGTTAAAGATTGGTTTGAGGAACATGAAGGAGAGGTCAGACGTCTACCATGATCAATTTAATCTCAAAATCTGAATATTATTGAGGCAATGCGGTGTGAATTAGAAACCAAAGCAAGAACACGATTTCCACCTTCTTTCTCTCTTAAATGAGTAGAATAAATTCTCCATTAATAATGGTACAAGGTATCCATAGTATACATGCATGCGTTCTATAAATCAATTCCAAGAATTCCAACAGTTTAAAGACTAATGGTGGCCCACACCATATTAATGCAGATTTGGTAGATGTTTCCATTATTTTGTCTACCCCCTGTAGGAAATAGCTATCCTATCGATCCGTTTAGAAGATTTCTGGAAAGAACTTTAAATACTGTGATTGCAAAAGCGATTGCACAGTGAGTAATTTGATCAGTTTCTTTATTTTCTTTAATTGACGAAGATTTCCTTAGGGTCGCTCTTCCATGCCAACCATTTTCTCTTAGAAAATTATGTACTTGGAATCACTTTCGATATATCTAATAATGAATTATTTGTATTTACTATGCAACTGAAAAGTAATTTTAGATTCTTCACATATCATCATCATCTGCCTTTCAAGTATTAGGCCCAGTGGCCTGTTACGGTCTCCCGCCATCTCCGAAAAGGTCGACCCACAGATCTTCTGCCTCGAGGAATGTAGTGAAGAATTTGTTTTGGTATTCTGTGACGATCCATGCGCTGAATATGGGCTAGCCAATTGTTTCTATATTCTTGGAGGTATTCAGATATAGGTACGATGTGTTAACTCTCTGGCTATTGTTGAATTTCTTTGGTGGTCTAGAAGGCAGTTCGTCGCAGAAATTTCATATCCGTGGCTGTAATATGACGGTCATCCTAAGTTCTGATGGTCCAAGCTTTACTGCCATAACAGATTATGGGTCTAGCGAGAACTTTATAGATTTTTCATTCTTGTGTGTCTCTGCACTTTTGATGGTTTAAAAACTTGGTTGATAATTCTTAAAGCTTTATTATAGTTCTGTACTTTAAAGGATATATCACATTCCTCATTATAAGTTAGATTATATCCTAAGTATTTAAATGAATTTACTTGCTCTAATATTGAATTCTGAATACAAATTTTTACTTCTTACTGGGAATTTCCCTTGAAAGGCCATAACTTTAGATTTTGTTGTTGATATTTCCATGTTAAATCGTTGGGCTATTATATTAAGATGATGAGTGGAATATTGTAATTCATCTTCATTATTGCAGAAAAGAGTCTGATCATCTGCATATATTGTCTCTTTTATTTTCGGAGCCATTGAACTCTTTTGTGTTTTTTGCACTACACTGTTAAAATATAAAATTATGGAATATTCACCTGAAAGGTCCGTCTCCTCAACTTAATTAATTATTTAACTGTAGCGCTTTCGGGAATTGTCCCATCATCGGCAGGATTCAAAACTGGTGTTTCACTGAAGATCTGGTAGAGGGGGTTACTTGTATTGGGTTCGTTTTCGTTTATCAGATTGTCGTTGTTGTGAGCTGTTTTCATGATTTCCATCTCTTCGAGTACGTTTATCTTCGCTGGATTATTTTCTCTGTGAATTACTGTTAGGGTGTTTTCAATATTTAATATACCCTAACAGTAATGCACAGAGAAAATAATCCAGCGAAGATAAACGTACTCGAAGAGATGGAAATCATGAAAGCAGCTCACAACAACGACAGCCTGATAAACGAAAACGAACCCAATACACGTAACCCCCTCTACCAGATCTTCAGTGAAACACCAGTTTTGAATCCTGCCGATGATGGGACAAGTCCCGAAAGCGCTACAGTTACATAATTAATTAAGTTGAGAAGACGGACCTTTCAGGTGAATATTCCATAATTTTATATTTTAATTTTGAATAATACCTCAACGGAACACTTCGTGAATCTTATAAAAGTTGACAACTACACTTGGTTACATGCTACGGTTGTACTGCGTAAGTTATGAAGTCTTTATAAGGGAAGGGTGAGGGTACTATAGACTCACTTCTTACTCGTAGAATAATGGGTAGACTTCTATATTTGTTTATTTTCATAGTTCACATAACATTATTCAATCTAAAACTAATCCCCATTGCGCGACAGGCGATTGGCCTACCAGAAGGCTGCTGCTCTCACATATAGGCCTACGTGTTAATCACAGAGATAGACGATTATCCTACAAGTATAGGGGTGACATGTGGTTAGCACGTCGGGTCCCTCAGCCTTCATAGCTGGTTTTCTCAACCTAGAGTCGCTACTTATTGTAGTTATCCCAATTCTTCAAAATGCTGGGTGGGTAGCTGTCCCATACTGATCGAATTCCATGAGAAAATGTATTCCACCATGGAGACTCGAACCAGCTCATGCCCCGTAGCTCTGCACCAAGGCATCTTACGTTAACCACTCGGCTACGGCGCGGCACCATATAACACGATACTGTAGCTATTTTCTATATTAATGTTAAACATAGCATGAAACGTGTTTTAATATTTTATACTAATTATCTTTATTGAATGGCAATATTTTGAAAAATATTGTATATATTTGATAAGCTTGTGAGTAGCATCAAATTTTACACCCACTGTACATTATGAATGGAGACTTGGGAAGCCAGTAACCGCACCAGAACTCAGTGTAATGTAGGTCACCAAATCCGCAGACTAACGTAGACTATATCCGAAACAAAATATGACAGCTGCTAATATTCAAACTTGAAGTGACAAAGTTTGAGACTGGGGCACGTTTTGTTTTCTACTTTCCAACTCATGTCTCCGCAAAATGTAGGTCACAATAATTATTAACAACTGTACTAGTTAGTTGCCAAAGGCAGCTCAGTGTTTTTTTTTTTCGCTTTTTTATCTACTCATTACCCGGGATGAGTTCATTTAATTATAACAGAAACCACAAATATGTCAAACACAAACCTTATCTTTATGCAAACTATCGTTGGCTAAAACATGCCAAGTAATTGCAAACTACTTTTTTGTTTAATATTAAGTACGTTGATGAGTATATACGATTATTAGATGTAGTGGGATGTAATAGAAGTCTCCGTCTTTGTTTGGTTGTTTTTTCTTTCTGCATTAGTTTAACTCACATCTTCCGGGCTTTACATGAGATATGACCTATTGTGAGAGGATTTTTAACTCTGGATAGCGTTATTTTTTGACTAAACAACGATTTGGAGAGATGATCAATTTAATACCGACCGTCAATAGTCTTCATAAGAAGAGATATTTCCTTTTGGAATTTTGACCAATTTGTTTTTATCCGTATTATTATGAATAGTTTTTCCTTTTTTAAGAGGGTTGTATTCATTTAAGTTCGGTGTCAAACCAGCATCCTGAGGAATTTTGGGCAGCTGCGAAAAGTAGTGGTTCCGTTTTGATAAAACCGACTTTAACGATTGGGGACCTAACATCCGACATGTTTACCACATATATTGACTTAGGCTTTCACGGCCGAAGTTTTTATGATGATCTTGTAGAAGAGTTCCGAGCTATTGGCCTTGGTCTGGAGGTTTGTAGTTCCCCGACGTTTCGCCAGAGACTGCGTCCGGCATCCTCAAGGGTTGTCTTGAGACTGGCTAGGCTACTACGTATGGGACTAATGTCCCTGACATTATAGGGTCTTATTTGTTTGCCCTCTTTGTCCTAGGATATAAATATGGGATGGGTATCTTCAAAGGTGTTTCCTTACGATGGCCATACAAAGCTCCATAGTAATTCCACCGGGAGGTCAAGCGTGGGCCGTAGTTCGATGTTTCTGGAGGACGCCTCTGGTGAATGTAAGTTCATCAGTGCGTCGTCCTGGTCGCTGATTGGTTGGAGCTCCATCCGCAAGCCGTGCTTGAAGTCTTGGTTGAGGTGAATTTAAATTAAATTAAAAATTAAAATTTAGGTTGAATTTAAAATTTGGAGGTTACTTGAACTGAAGTTCCGAGGAGAAATCGCTGTTGGGAGAAGAAAATCAAAAGGCCGTTTTCAAGGTGTGCTGACTGACGAAATTTAGAATTTAGAATGGCTTGATTAATACCAAAAATATAGAATAATTTAGAATTTAGTTTCAGGGAGTTATTGATTTACTGGTGGAGACTAGGGAACCACTCCGACATTTGTCTTAACGCTAGGGAAAACCACCGAAAACCCTAGCAGAGTGGCTTGAAGTTAATGAATTTATCTAAAAGTCAGCTTCTTCGGTTTATTTTTAATGGAAAACCGGCGAAGGAACCGTCAGTTGGTCGCTAAGGCTGGGGATGGTTCTCATCAGCCCTCCGTGCCTTTCCGTTCGCAGTTTGTATTTATTTTCGCATGTATTAAGCGAAATAAATACTACTATTTCGTCCGGAAGGTACTGGAGCTGACTGTTCACTTGATCTATGAGATCATTGAACATCGGAGATTTGTGGGTCTGAATAGATTCATGTTTTGTGGCCGAAATGTTTGATTTGACGTGTGTGGATTTTTTGCTTCCATTTCTGGAAGCTGATTGGTCCGCAGTTGGTTTCGCGATCGGTGGGTAGGGGGGAGGGGCGCGGGGTAAGAAGCATCGAAAAACAAGTCTACACTAATGGAGTAAAAAAGAAGATAGAGCTTCCAATTTACATCCTAACATTCTACAAAACAGAAGACCTTAAGGAAAAAATTGAAACAGATCTAAAAGAGCTATTCAACATCCGTATACGATTGGAACCCTACAGGAAACCCACTGGAGGCACCCAGTGCTTCAAGTGCCAAGGCTTCGGACACATTGCAGAATTCTGCTTCCGAGATACAAAATGCGTCAGGTGCTCCGGAAACCACAAAGTCTCCGACTGTACCCAAACAGAAGCCAAATGCTCCAACTGCAACGCAGATCATGCAGCAAGTCACAGAAAATGTCCCATATTTCAGAAGTATCTGAAAATGAGACAAGCACAAGGAACAAACCAACCACCAACCAAGAAGAAGCCTGAAACTACTCCAAGAACACCTAGAAGGACGGAAGAAAACTTCCCTCTCTTGCCTTCTCCGAACCCAAAACCGGAGAATATACTCCAATCCCTCCTTATTCTCCTCACCACCATCCTTCAAAACCCCCAAGTCCTTCAATCCACATTATCCTTTGTGAATTCCCAAGTTTCTTCAAGAACTTAGACTGCAATATTCATATACTACAAGAAAAATCTTAAGACCGACTAGCTTATGCAACTCTTCAAAGAAGATATCCACCTGAAGAAGAAAAACTGTTTAGAGGAGTACTCTTCACAGCAAGCACACAACTACGCCGCCACCTTCACTACAAGCAACTTAAGCTATTGGGTCAAGACCTTTATAAGGTCGGTACCAATTCCCAAACTTCAATATTTGCTCTAGGCTGGAGCAACTGGCTTCAGCGATGCACTGCTTTTTGATACTGGAGCTGGCGAGGCTGCCTGTTCCTTCTGTCGGGACTGGGTAGTCCTATTTAATCGGCGATAGGGCTCGATTTTAACTTTAAAGAAACAGAGTTTCTTTATTTTTAGTGGCTCTGGGGATTTTTCTCCATCCGCCAATAAAACTTTTGTAGAATCCTTTAGCCAACCGGAACCTTAACAAATATTATAATAATTACACACATATTATAGGAATATTTTATGTTGCAAGAACATTGGCATCGGATTCTTGGTCTTACCGGAGGTCATGTTGACAACCTTAAAGACCCCGAACCCTAGATCCTTGAGATCCTCTTGGATAGTGGATGGATCCACACTTGGGTATATGCCTTTAATCACAATGCGATAGGACGATCGTGTTTTGACTTGATCCTCGCTGCTGACGTGCGGGATACCGTGTTGAACAAGCAGCTGATTGTATTTTTGAAGCGCTGGGAATGAATCCAGTCGCACCCTTATGCCGGATGGTGTACAGATGCAAGTGAATGCATTGTGTCCGGCTTTTTTGAACTCCGCGTTCACAGCTGCCAACAGCGACGAGGATTCTCGGCGTATTAGCAACGTCGGAGGTCTTTTGGTTACGCTGATGCGCTTGTCCTTAGTCGCCCTAGTCCCCGATGCTCCGCCGCCAGAGGTCGGCAGTGCTGCGGGGACAGGGGCGCTTTTAGGGGACTTTAACAACTCTCGTTGTACGTTTTCGACGAAGTCGAAGGTGCTTGAACGAAGCTCTCGTATCGTTTGTTCGATAAAGTCGAAAGGTTCGGCTGTTTGTTTCTCGGGATGTCTGCTTCGTGTCCTACGAGCGATTGGGGAGTCTGTAGACGCCATGGTCGACGAATGAGAAATCCGTCAGACGGTTTAGCTCTTGGACCTATAGGTCCGACGCGCTGCGCAAGGGAGCAGGGCGCTGGCTGATGGCCGAGGGGGATCGGTGGGCTTCCAGCCGATGCTGGCAGAGCCGTCCGCTGCGAGGCGAAGTTCTCGCTGGGCTGGACAACTCTTGCTCTTCCGCTGCGCTGGGGAGACCTCCTTCCTCGACGGCTGCTTCCCGACCATTTGAGACTGGCAATTTTGTCGACTATATATGTATAAATAGGGCAGGTAGTCGACAAAATTGCCAGTCTCAAGACAACCCTTGAGGATGCCGGACGCAGTCTCTGGCGAAACGTCGGGGAACTACAAGCCTCAAGACCACAGCCAACAGTCCGGAAATCTTCTACAAGGTCATTATAATGTTTACCACATGCAACCCGTGAATTGGTTGCATGATCTCCATCTTTGTGATTGACTCATGTGGATGTGGAGCCAGCAAGTAGCTGGTAGGCCAAGGCCCTTCAATGGTTTTCATCACGGCCTATCCCCCCCCCCCAATAGAGTGATTCTTCAATGCAAGACCATATATCAAACATCGCCAGCATTTAAGAAAAGACATGCCATTTGCTTCACACTAAAAAAAAAGTTTCTTGACATTTGTCTTATAGCGAAAAAAAAAAGAGAAAAAACTCCCCATAGGCTTGTTCTTACCGGGGACCTAACCCGAGTCTGTTGAATCCAAAGCAATTACGTTAGCCCTAAAACCATAGTTGTGGACCGCAATTTTAATAATTGTACTTACTTACTCACTGGCACTATCGAACCCGCAGGTTCATGGCCGCGCGGACATAAGCTCTCCATACATCCCTATCCTGAGCTAATGCTTTCCAATCATTCCCTGTATAATCTATTTCCCTCAAATCATAGTTAATGTTGTTCTCCCATCTCATTCTTGGTCTACCAACTGGGCGTTTTCCTTCTGACTTTCCTACAAGAAGTTTCCATGCACGTCTTTCATTCCCCATACGCGCAACATGTCCTGCCCATTGCAGTCTACGAGACTTAACTGTTCTTATTATAGCCTATCTGGCTTCCTATAAAGACCATGTAGTTCATTGTTATGGAGTCTTCTCCATTCACCTGTCTCTTCATCTCTCTTTGGTCCAAAAATTGTCCTAAGAACATTATTCTCAAATACTCGTAATCTCCTTTCCTCCCTTAAAGTAAGAGTCCATGTTTCGCACTCATATAATATAACTGGTAGAATAATAGTTTTATATATTTTCAGTTTAACGTTTTTTGAAAGGAGTTGGGACATCAAAAGTCTCTGCACTGCATAATAGCATGCATTTCCAGAACTGAGCCTATGTTTAATGTCTTTGTGCATCTCATTCCTATTTGTGATTATTGTTCCTAGGTATTTGAATTCAGCCACTTCCTCAAAATTTCCCTCATTTGTCATTAGCTGTCCATTTCCATTATATACTGAATTTCTACGTGTGACCATATATTTAGTTTTACTGATATTTACTTCCAGTCCTAATTTCTTAGTGTTACTCAATAGTGTGTGCGTGTTGGCCTTTAGTATCTCCTCGCTATCGGCCAGTAGTACTACATCATCAGCATAAACTAACAGCTTATTAATACCATTCAGTTGTAAGCCTTCCTCATTCTCTAAAGATTTAATGGCATGCTCTAGTACAAAATTAAATAGTAGAGGAGATGGTGCATCTCATTGCTTCAACCCATTTTGGATTTCAAAAGTGTCTGAAAACTGTTTGCCTACACGCACCCTACTCTTTGAGCCATTTAGACACATTCGTATAAGTCTAACTAACTTTTTTAGGAATTCCGAACTCCAGCAGGATACTATAATTTTAATAATTGTTGTAGCATTAACTAATAAGTAGTTTGTTTCTTGATCATAAATGAATATGGTATTGAGGATGTTTTAAAAGCAGAATAAATATTAATGGTACTGAAATTATTGAAGATATAAGTGTATTCCAAGACCACAGACTGCAGTTCTAGTATTTTGGGTTTCCGCGATAAGCGAATAGATGCAGTTATTGTAATGTATTTGCAAATTACGCACCACTTCAGTAGACTACTTTTTGTAGGTGATAATTATGTATGTGCATTATGTACAGAGAACAGTAGGATGAGTGTATGTATAAGTGTTTATGTTTATTTTTAGGTACATTGTAGACAGTAGAAATTATAGCATGCAGGGAAAAGTTATTAATTTATAGCTTAAATTATCATGTTAAAAAACTCTAATGCGCGACAGGCCTAGAATGCTCTAAGCCTATCACTCGGCTGCTGGCTTTACATTCGAATGTATTAATCACAGATGTAGACTATCATTCGGCCAGTGTATTTAAGCCCCATATATAAAGAAAATAATCATCTCTTTTGTTAGAATTTGATGGGATGACATGTGGTCAGCATGTCGGATACCCCAGCAGTTACAGCTGGCTTTCTCAACC
This sequence comes from Diploptera punctata, assembly GCA_030220185.1. Taxonomy (NCBI): domain Eukaryota; kingdom Metazoa; phylum Arthropoda; class Insecta; order Blattodea; family Blaberidae; genus Diploptera; species Diploptera punctata. Next base: position 126,340 of record JASPKZ010002313.1, on the reverse strand, counting down.
TAGAGTCGCTACTTATTTTAGCTACCCAAATTCCTCACAATTCTGGGTGGGCACCGGTCCCATACAGGCCGAATTATCACGACAAAATGTATTCCATATGGAGACTCAACCCAGCGCAAGTCCCGTAGCTCTGCGCTAAGGCATCTCGCCTAACCACTCGGCTACGGCGCAGGACTTGCATTAGCATTTAGGAATGTTAATGTAATTGGGGAATCAGTGAATGAAGTATTTTTAAAATTGTATCGGCGCGTTGTGATTTGATATGTATTCGTCCGCTGTGTTTTGATGGAAAACCTATTTGCAGCGGGTTTTTTTTATTGCTGATCCCAGTCCGCTCTTGAATTCAAGGGACAAGATTTTGGAAGCGATAATGGTTCAGAACTTGTCATGTTAAAGAGTGATGCTAAGCAGGACAGACAAGAGAGACATCATATTACAAGACGGATATCTTCACAGAGACGGAGTATGTTATCCACTTCATCTATTCAATCTTCTCCAATAACCCTATTTCCTTTTTTCTTTTCTTTTTTTAAATATCGTTTCCACTTGGTAGGTCGGCCGCGGTGGACTAGTGGTTATGCTCCTTGCCTCTGGTTCCGAGGGTCGCGGGTTCAATCTCGGCCTGGGTCGATGGATTTTTTTGGACGGAAAATTCCAAGCAGCAAGACCTCCGTGAGGGACTTTAAGTCGTGGGTCCCGAGTCTGAAGATTTTCAGGCTCGTAAAAGATCCTTAAGTTATAATAAAGAGGCCTCTAAGCAAAATTTACCGACATCAACGTCCTAGTAATACCTTAGTTGCCTGTTAGATGTCTCATTGGGTCGATGTGTTGACGGCATGTCATCCATGACATCTACGAACAAATAAGGAATCTAAAAATAACTTTGTCCAATAACTCCCGGCAAAGGAGAGACTATGGCTCAACAAAAGGCTACGCCATTATATGTAGATACACTTGGTAGGCCTACATAGGCCCTAACCTTTTTTAGGAAACACTTTCGCCAATTGCCCTAGTAACTTATAATCACCCTCGCATAATCTTCTCTTATATTTTAACATTCAAACATTCGAAATGTTTATTATACAGGAGATAACACAGTTGAAATGTCAGTAAGGGAATTAGGGTCTTTACTGCTAACATTACTAACACCTCAACAATTGGGGGCAGTGTGTCATGAGTTTGTTTTATACTGAGACGTGCAGATGATGTGATGATTGTTTGTAGCGGGTTGTGATGAAACAAAATTAAGGAGCTGGTAAAATCGGAACAATTTACTATGATTTTCCCTTTGTAAGTGTAATGAAATTGTAGGCTCCCACCGAATTTGTTATAGGAGCAACTAGTCTGATACGTAAGTCTCCAAATTGTATATTTAACAAAAAGGCATTAAAAATTAAGTCTATATTATGCATTGTTTACAATTTAACCTTAAATTGTGACATATCTGAATTTATTGAGTTTTGAACATATCTCTTGATTTTATTGTAATTTTAATTAATCGTTAAATTCCAAGTTCATTTTTATGGTCTATCTTTGTTTCATGTTATGTTAACTAGCAACAAAGATGTAAAATCGAAATTGAGATAATGCCCGAGTAGAGATGAATTTTTTTCTTCCACCTATTAAGGGATAATAATTTTCTATTAGAAAATATTGTTTTTTTTAAACTTCTGAAAATCCTAAATTGGCTAGCGTTAAGTCAAATGGTACCTTTATTTCACTTTTTCCATGAGGATATTACATCACCTACATGTTTAAAATAAAACTAAAGCAAAATTTACGGTATTTTTCGTCTGAGGTCCAGGTTCCCTAATCAAATTTGCTTATTTTCTACTTCTCTAAAATCATAACATGATTTTTGTCCCATGAGTACCAATAGTTGCACTTAATGCAGTTTTTATCGTGTTTTCAAATATGTATTCGGAATTTCTCCATCACCCACAGTTTTTTTTACTTCAATTTCAATTAATAGATTTAAATAATAATTGTTTTAATTAACGTTTTTTCGTCCATTTGTCCATTGTAAAATAAAACGGGGAACACTTTAATCAGGGGATTTCAGCTATGGAAAAGAGATATCAAGGCAAATTGAATCCTAATATGCTAGCAGATTATTGTTGGACCATCAAGAAGGTTGCTCCACAGGCCAAATATAGCAAAAAATCGTCATTTCTTACTTTCTAGGTGAGTAAGAATGTTCGAATATTGTGTAGTTATGAATGTAGAAAATATTAAAGTGTTTGAAATTATAAATTCCTGTCTCTCGGAAACCTTGCGTGATGGACAAAAACTGATATCGTATTTGAATTCAGGAGAAACAATACTATCAGAATCACATATTTTTCTTTCTGAGACAAAAAAAGTTTTTTTTTGTTGCTCAGTGTTATAAGTCTGATAAATGCCTTCACTTTAACTCATTTCAGTCTGTACGCATGGATAAATCGGTAGGCCAGTACTATCACAAAGAATTAATATACACTTATAATTTGACTTCCGCTCTTCATTATTCTTGAAATGTTCTGACTTATTTTTCATAAGTAATGCCACGAGTGATTTCCAAATTATTGATAAATCCAGACTCACGAAGTGAGGAGTGAATTTATCTAGAGAATTTGAACATCAAGAGTGGCATTTGTTAGACTATTTAGCGAATAAAATTAAGCTGTTTATTCACAAATCATTATTTAACTATGGTTATTTTAAAATGTTTATATATTTAATGTAAACGGCGATGTTTGACAACAAATGACAAACGATAGGTACGCTTCATTTGCTTCTTTTGTTCATCATTGTAACCAGATCATAATATTTATTGCCAAAGAATCGCAATGTTGTAAGAATTTACCCTAGTGGAGAAATTTATAACCAACGTTATAGGTTTCTGATGTCCTATGATGTAAATATGTCAATTATATATTTTTTGCAACGTTATTTCCTGCAAAAATAATTCGTTTAAGAAAGTGTAAACAATGGTTTCTTTCTTTTGCGGTATAATCAATTGTTACAAATGTTTTTATATTATCTCTCGCATGCGATTTCTGTTGACATTCATGCATTTATATATATATATATATATATATATATATATATATATATATATATATAATCTGGTAGCCGTATTTTTTAGAGAGTCAGTCACTGCAAAATAATGCTATGACCTATTCAAAATGTTAAAAAGGAGGTGCTTTCTTTATTATGATAAACTTTAGATGGTAAATTCTAGGCGAAACACGACTGTAATTGGTTGTAAATAAAAAATCATTGAAATGTGATTGGTCATTGACTCCCATTTGGGGCATGAGTTAAATAGTCACGTAAAATATTATTTAACACATTATTTGCCTCCACACTGAACGAAATCAGGAAACAAGCAAAAATAACAAAAGGAAATTGAACATAAAACAAACTGCACGTCAGTGTACGTTTTTTTTTTATTTCACTCTATTGTATTATCTTTTATGAAACGAAATATCCGTTCTTCATTATTTTTCCATCAGCTAATTAAAAAAAGTAGAATGTGGGAAGACTATTGTATTTTTGTGGAAGCTCTTTCATAATAAAGTAAGCCACAGGCGTTGCTAAATATATTCAAAAAGTATAACGATTTAATGTAAGGAAATGTGGATCTATATTTACATAATTAGTTCCCTCCTTTTCTTTTCTTCTTTAGAAATTAAATAATTTGTGAATTTTAAACACTTTTCTTTCTTAATTAACCTACTACGAAATTCAATTGCTTCCAAGAAATTGGAAAAAGACACCAGGAAAATAGTATTTAATAACTACCAACAATCATAATATTTCCACATGAAATAACACTGAGCAACAAAAAATAAACTTTTTTTGTCTCAGAAAGAACAATATATGATTCTGATAGTATGTTTTTCTCCTGAATTCAAATATGATATCGGTTTTTTCTCCATCACGCAAGGTTTCCGAGAGAACAGGCATTTATAATTTCAAACACTTTAATATTTTCTACATTCTTAACTACACAAGATTCAAACATTCGGATTCGCCTAGAAAGTAAAAAATGGTGATTTTCTGCTATATTTCGCCTGTGGAATATCCCTCTTGATTGTCTAACAATAATCGGCCAGCATATTAGGATTCCATTTGCATTGATATATCTTTTCCATAGCTGAAATCTCCTGATGAAAGTGTTCCCCGTGCTCATCGCTCACTGTGCCAAGATTTTCCGGGAATAAATCTAGGTTCATTAAAAAAGTAATTATTTAAATCCATTAATTGAAACTGAAATAAAAAACACTGTGGGTGATGAAGAAATTGCGAATACACATTTGAAAACACGATAAAAACTGTATTAAGTACAACTATTGGTACTCATGAGACAACAATCATGTTGACCAGTGCAATTATTGTTCTTATTTAATACCCTAATTGCTCACATAAACAAAACATATCACTTTCTATAACCCTCTTCCAAATATTTTACTTACTCATCTAAATTGTCTTCCACTTCTTCCAATCATCTTCTTCTTTCCAATTCTCTTTCCTCTTCCAATTATTCACCCTCCTCTCCCTTCTCTTGTTCTTCCTCCTTTTCCGAATCCCCTTCTATTCCACCAAATTTTCTTCTTTCTATGGCAATCCTCTTCTCCCTCTTCCAAATCTTCACTTTTTTTTCTCTCGTCCTTAGGTTTTAATTTTTTTTTTTTTTTTTTTTTTTTTTGCCTCTCGTTCTGAGACTCGCGGATTTTAACACACCCGTAGTCATTGGATTTTTAATATGACAAAATCCTGAGTATGATTTCCTTCAGAAGATAATCTTTCATTTATTTGTATAACCGTAGTCATCGATCCGTCAATGTATGGCACGTAAAAGGAATTCAAGCTTGAAATAAGATACCAATGAGCAAAATACGTCAGCCTTTTCGCTCCAAAATTTGAATTGTGACGCTAATGACTTGAGTTGTTAAAGAGCGTTATTAAACATAAATATGTTTTATCCATCACATCCATAGTAATTCTGCCCGAGGGCAGGTCTTTCACTGTAATTGTCATGCTATCCTTTGCAGTTTTACTAGGAAATTATAGGTGTGGTAGCTTCCCGTTGCTTCCCACACTGGTGAAGGATGATGATGATGATGATAACGATAGGAATGAAGAAGATGATAGCCGGATGATTTTAGGTGACCCTTGGGGCCTAGGCTCCTGACATTCGTCTTACAACGTGAGGGGAAAAAACCGAAAAAAACCTCACCCAGGAGACTGTCTCGACCGGGAATCGAACCCGGGCCCGTTGCGTGACAAGGCAGCACAATACCTCGAGACCACATAGGTGGACTGTATGTTTTATAGGCCTACATATTTTATTAATTAATGAACAATAACTATAGTGTATTAAGAATAATTTCTCCAACCAAATATGAAACAGAGAGAAATTATAATGACTATTTAACTCATGTCGCAAATGGTAGTCAATGACCAATCACGTTTCAATGAATTCTGTTTTACACCAATGACAGTCGTGTTTCACCTCGCTCTTTATCGATTTCTCTTTATCAGCTCCTGCTTTTGTGATAAAGAAAGCTCTTCCTTTTTTTAATATTCTGAACAGGTTAGACCATTATTTTTCTCCAACAAATACATTGAATATAGCAAATAATGAATAGATTCAGTGATTTTACTGAGTTGTTTATTCAAAGTATAAATAATTAACCTATAATGTTGATTATAATAGTTTGATGTGTTTCATTATTTCTCCACTAGAGTGCATTCTTACAATATTGCGATCCTATTTGGCAATAAATAATATAATCAAGCAGCAGTGAATGAACATAACCTCACATTTCCGATTTGTTTTCGAACATCACCGTCTACATTAACTATATAAATATTTTAAAACACCGGTAACTATATTCAAATAATTATTTTTTAGTAAAGAGCTTGATTTTATTCGTTAAATAGTCCTAACAAATGCCACTCTTGATTTCCAAATTCTCTAGACAAATTCACTCTTCATTTCGTGAGTCGTGAATTTATCGATAATTTGGAAATCACTCGTGGCATTACTTATGAAATGTTCTATTTCATTAGGCGCAACCGTACGTGAATACTGTATAGCTGTGAATTCTAGAAGATTCTAAACTTGAAATGCCACACATGTGCATTAAGTCAGTCCATGGATGTTTATTCCACGAGTAAATCCAATGGCTGGCCAAAAGACATGAGCGAGAATGGGTTTTTGTCGCCTCAGCTAACATCTTCGGTAGAATAAAACACATTGGATAGGTCTACATAAAGCTAAGCTCTTTATTCCCTCCAGCAACAAAATTGTGCAGACGGACAGACAAGAGAGAAATCGTATTACAAGACCGACATCTTCACAGAGACGGACTGGGTTATCCGCCGCACAAACTTCTCCAATTCAATTCCTTCTTTACGTTTTTTTTTAAACATCTCACCCACTTAGAATATATATCACTTTTTTTTCTTCTGGAAACACTCGCTCATTGCTCTTGGTAACGTATATCCCCCTCGCATATTCTCCCCTTATGTTTTAATGTTCAAATATTTTATATTATATTAAAAATCACATATTTTCGTGCTTTGGTATTTTTCAATCTATCTTTTTCATCTAAAATACTGATGCCTAGAAGAAAATATTTACCTTTTTTTATTATTTTTTATCCTCCCTCTCTGCATAGGTATCGCATTTCCCTTAGGACTTATAAGCCAAGGGTTTTCTGTAGACAGGGAGCAGAAATATTTCAAATCACATATTAGTTAGGTTCACGCGGCGGGAATTGATATTTCCGTGTTTAGCAGTAAGTTATGCCAGGAGCAGATCACGAGGAATCATAATATAAGGTTTTTCACAAGCAACACATACTACCAAAAACTCATTTTTTTTTAATATTCAGATTGGTCAAATTTACTATTTTAACAGAAATATTTTTTTAAGCAGCAAAATTATCAGTCAATATTCTACATGGTATGATATCATAGACAGCAGTTTTAAACGATTACCTATTAGTTTTTTTTTTATTTTTCTTATTTTCTTACCGGTATTTCCTTTAGTTGCGTGCAAAATGTATCTATTTCATTTAATTTTCTTGTATGCTATGGGAACAGTTTAATTGTTGCTTTGTTTACAAAATTCCATTCCTTGCTGTCTTGTATAAAATCTGAAAGATTTCCAAATGATACAATCTGGTATCAACAAGATGGCGCTCCTCTTCTTTTGTTCTCCGGGTTCGAGAATGTCTAGACAATGTTTTTTTTTAATTGATGTACTGGGTGAACAAAAAGTATAGAATGGCCTGCAAGAACACTAAATCTCTCTCCACTGGACTAATTTTATGGGTCTACTTGAAACGTAGAATCTTTGTTACGAGACCTAATAATATAGAAAAGTTGAAAAGAAGTATCAGGAAATAAAATACTTGAAACGTAGAGTCTTTGTTACGAGACCTAGTAATATGGAAAAGTTGAAAAGAAGTATCAGGAAATAAAATAGAAAATACCACCAGCGATAATTTATAATGTTCAATAAATATTCAACTTCATCTTTGACACTACCAGATTATAAATGGAGAGGTCTTTGAACACCGCAATAAATAATGTGAAATGCAATATTGTTGTAGTAGTTGTTCTATTTTGGAGAAACAAAACAAGACAATTAAACTGTTCCCATATAAACCTAAAAATGAAATGAGTTGGCATTTGTATGCAAATAAGGAAAGTAACTTTTTTAGAAAAGTAAAAAATGGATTTACTTTTAAAAATATTGTCGATATGGTCATAACCTGCAGAATAATGACTAATTTTTTTGGTACATTATTTATCTTAATTTAAAAATATTTATATTTCATTTTGTTGATAAATTATGCGTTACTGATAAAAATTTGCATACAAGTGACACATTCAGTTCAAAGGTAAATTCAAATTCCCTACCTCCCGGCAATCGAACTGAACTGTCAGAATGTTATACGTATACGAACCTTACCGTTCACGTCACAGATCAATCGAAAGGGGTTGAACAAAATTATAAACAGCTAGCTAATTTGATAGAGATCATCTTTTACGTTGATAATTATCTCAATCCTCCTGGGGATGGATGGATACAAATCCTGTTTGGCACTCATGGCATAAATTGTATGTAATTTCTAAAAAATAAACTGTTCCAATTTTTTTTAATTTGCTGGAGGTGGATATCGGGAATAAAGAAAGAAGGAACATAAAATAATAAATATCAAGAAAGGAATGGAAATAATTGATAATTATATAATAAAAATTTAAGTTGATAGTTCTCTCAAGCTGTCAAAAAATAAACAAGTGATTTCAACATAGATTAATTGTATGTAAAGATAAAAATGTGAGGTAATTAGAAAAATGAAGATGTATTTAACAGAGAGTAGATCGCATTTAATAAAGGCTTGTAGGAAAGATGAAGAACAAACTATCGAAATGACGGGATATATACCTATGTAACAGTAAACATAGAAGTTAAGAGTATCAGAGGAAGTGAGTAGTATCAGCAAAAACTTGAAAACCTACATAATTTTCAAAAAATATTTTCCTGCATTGTAGACTTCTTCATTAGATTCTGAAATGTGTTATTGTTTGTGTAATTAAAAAATAAACTCTCTTTGACTACTTATGAAATACAAAAACAAATTCATGACTTTCAGACTTTAATCTTCATTATATCAGTAAAAACATGTTGTGGGCTGAATATCTAAAAAATACTCAATTCGACGTAGAAATGGCAATAGAAAATCCCACAAATGTTTAAATATAGAGGACAGAAGTAATAAAAATGTAATGTATAAAATGAATGTTTGTTGGATTGTTTGTTTGTTCGTACTTTATACGCGGCCATGCTGTTGATCCGATTTTGATGGGGTTTTTTGCAAAGTGTTCAGGAGATTCCCGGGATGAACATAGGATATAAGAGAGTCGAGATACTCAATTCTTACACCCAAAAAAAAAACGCACTTTTTAGTGAAAAACGTGAAAAAGTTCCTTTTTTATACCCTTAAATGGCTTACGCTGCCTAAACCATAACAAATACACAAAATTAATGTACACAGAATTGAATATCTTAAAAAACTTTACAAAAAAAAAGTCCGCGATAGCATATGTGTATCTTTTACAGATAACACACAATAGCCACTTTTGTCTTTCATTGATGCCAAGGAGATCGGGATAAGTAGATTCCCGGGCAAGCATGTGCTGCCATACCATTCATCCGATTGTCATGGGGCTTTTTGCAAAATGTTCAGGATTTTCCCGGGAAGGTTACAGGTTATAAGAGAGTTTTAATGCTCAAGCCTTTCACCCTTAAAAATCACCTTCTGTAGTGAAAAAACGTGAAAAATGTAGCTTTTTGTATGTTTAAATGGCTTACGCTGCCTAAACCATAACAAATACACAAAATTATTGTACACAGAATTGAATATCTCAAAAAACTCTACAGAAAAGTCCGCGACAGCATATGTTTATCTTTTAAAGATGACTCACAATAACCATTTTATTTTTGTCTTTCATTGATGCCAAGAAAATCAGGATAAGTGGATTCCCGGGCAAGCATAGCAGCGCAAGGCGGGTATTCTTTTGTGGATAACTCAAAATAACGAATTTTGTCTTTCAGCTCATTTATGCCAAGTACATCAGGATGCGTAGATTCCCAACCATTAGACAGCCATGACTGACTACTGTTATTATGTTTGGCAGATGAATTTTTCCCCACGAATTTTGACGGTGGATGTAGTGCCTGTAAATACGCCTAATAACTTCGGGACCGCTCTTACGGATACAACAACACTAATCGGGCACAAACAATTTACCCTTTTTGGAGGTCTGTAAGGTCAAACATAATGATAGATCAACATAACACGAAGATTGACCTATAGATTGACACACACACACACATATATATATATATAAGGTCCAACATTGGGCTGTCACTATATATATATATATATATATATATTGTAACAGCCCAATGTTGGACCGTAGACTCTCCTTTGTTAAGAGTTACTAAACCAAGTTAATTTATATTATTAATTTCGTACATCTCAATAATGATGGATAAATCATATTTGAAGAGAAAAATTATACGCTCAGACCGGGACTTGAACCCGGGACCCTTGGTTCTCTAGACCAAGTGCTCTACCAACTGAGCTACCTGAGCAAGTACCGATCTAAACGCAAATCTTTCTCTATATACATTGTAATTCCCATCCACCAAATGCTGTGAAGCCATGCTTCTATCTTGCAAATGGCGGCTCCTTATTAAGAAGACATATTTGGGAATTATACATTACAGCCAGTACGGCTTTTTCCAAGTTTTAATTATTGATTTCGTACATCTCAATGATAGATAAATCATATTTGAAGAGAAAAATTATACTCTCAGACCAGGACTTGAACCCGGGACCCTTGGTTCTCTAGACCAAGTGCTCTACCAACTGAGCTACCTGAGCAAGTACCGATCTAAACGCAAATCTTTCTCTATATACATTGTAATTCCCATCCACCAAATGCTGTGAAGCCATGCTTCTATCTTGCAAATGGCGGCTCCTTTATTAAGAAGACATATTTGGGAATTATACATTACAGCCAGTACGGCTTTTTCCAAGTTTTTATTATTGATTTCGTACATCTCAATGATGGATAAATCATATTTGAAGAGAAAAATTATACGCTCAGACCGGGACTTGAACCCGGGACCCCAAGGGTCCCGGGTTCAAGTCCCGGTCTGAGCGTATAATTTTTCTTTTCAAATAACAAGTTAATTTAGTTATGCTTGTTTCCCAAAAATGTCTATGAATGATATGCGGTCAATATACCGACCCAATTAGACATATAGTAGACAACTAAGGTATTAAGACTACTAGGATGAAAAACGTCGGTAAAATTTTGCTTAGAAACCTCTTGATTCATGTTTAAGGACTTTTTACGAGCCTAAAAAAATCTTCGGATTCGGTAACCATGGTTTATAATTCCTCCCGGAGGACTTGCTCATGGATTTTTCCATCCTAAAAAAATCCATCGACTCCGGCCCCGGGTAAGAACCCGTGACTCTCGGGACCAGAGGCAAGGAATATAACCAATTATTCACCGCGGCCGACCATATACATATATATATACAACTATTTATTGCATTCATTTAAAGTGATGTATTGATGTATCGAGCCATGAATTAATATAAGCATAAAACCCAACAGTAAATTTCTATTCAAATATTTTATGGTAAAAATGTTATATATCATAGTAATCACATTGTTTTTTTTAAACTGCCACTAGAACTTTTGGGTTTACTAGAGAAATGATGCTCTATGAACATTATAATGGACTGCTGGTTACGAACTGTACGGCCACAAGTTGTAAACTGTATTGAATTCTATCGATTACTCTGGTCAACATGATTTTTGTCTCATGAGAACCAATAGTTGTACTTAATGCAGTTTTTATCGTGTTTTCAAATATGTATTCGGAATTTCTCCATCAGCTACAGTTTTTTTATTTCAATTTCAAGTAATGGATTAAAATAATTATTTTTTTAATAAACGTTTTTTCGTCCATTTGTCCATTGTAAAATAAAACCAAATGAGCTAACTCAAATGATTTCAGCTATGGAAAAGACATATCAAGGCAAATGGAATCCAAATATGCTGGCCGATTATTGTTGGACCATCAAGAGGAATGTTCCACAGGTGAAATATAACAGAAAATCGTCATTTCTTGCTTTCTAGGCGAGTCCAAATGTTCGAATATTGTGTAGTTATGAATGTAGAAAATATTAAAGTGTTTGAAATTATATATTCCTGTCACTCGGAAACCTTGCGTGATGGAGAAAACCTATATCATATTTGAATTCTGGAGAAAAAATGCTATCAGTATCGCATATTCTTTCTGAAACAAAAAAAAAAGTATTTTTTGTTGCTCAGTGTTATAGGACTGATTCATTTGTGGTACAAACGTGTTGTTTCTTGTTTGTGACATTCAATGACTACTTTCGTAACTATGTCCTTCATTGGGTAGGTTAGATTTGAATAAATTAGATTAGGGTTTATTTAGTTTATCTATATTTAGTTTCTCTTAAGATTTTGTTTATCTTAAATTTTATGGATATTTTTCTTCTTTAGGCAGTTTGATAAGACGTTATGCCAACAGACCACATCCAGGTAATTAATTTAAGTTAGAGTTAGTTATCCTCTTAAATATTGATAAAATATGTAGAATTGGAGACAGTGATACCGAGTTTAAATGCGAGATTGGTAATTATGTTTTTTTTTGTTTTTTTTAGTGATTCAGAGCTATTTTTGCAGATCCATATTGTTTATACCACGATTTTTAGTTTATTTTATGTAAAATTCTAAGTTATATTTTCTCCTAATTTTTCACACTTTTTCTCAGCAAATACTGTAATTTGCATATACACATCTGATAGTTAATTACATTCTTCTATAGTACCTTGTCTGATTCTTGTTCTTTTGTTTAATTTTAAATTATAGTATCGTATGCATAATTTTCCTAACAATCCCTGAACGTTCAATACTGGAAGGTAGAATGATGTCCAAACACTTGTTATTCTAATGATCTTTGTGAATTCTTCAGTCTTTAAAGGAATTCTTTGCTCACTTACCCGTTAATTTTTCTATTTTCCTTCTTTTTTTTTCGAACATTCCACTACAAATTCCTAGCGGATTGTGAGATTTTACTTTGTAAAAATTATTTTCTAGATCATGAATCAAAATCATGGTCGTGGACGATACCAAGATGACTATTAGAAAATTTAACTGCATTTATAATTATTTTATGTAATGTGCTTCCTTATACTTCAGGTGTTAGCTCCCGATTGAAAGCTGAGTGTACAAAGGCCCAGAAAAAGTTATTTATAATTTCCAGTTGAGATTCTTTTACATTCTGTAAATATCCGGTTTATATCTCACGGATTTGCTTCCTTACCAACAGAAACCATTTTCAGAGAGTTTACAATCAAGACCATGTTTTCTACTTTAAATACGCATTCAATATTTCAGTTACGTAAACTTAAAATAAACTATGGCAGCTTAAACACGGAAAATTAACATTTGTACGATATTAAAAAATACCTATGTGAAACTACAATATATTGTATTTTCCAAGTTCACCGAAATCAACTGTAACTTCTGGCGATTGCTTGGCGTAATAAAATTCAACTGTTATAGCGACTGTTTATGAAACATATGATGGACATATCGTTAATTCCGTTTTTTCCCCCTTCAAGATATAGGTCATGTGGTTTAATTTTATTTCAAAATAAATTATATTGTTAACATTTAAAAAAGAATGATGGGCTTTTTTCTATTATTCTGTCCATCCCCCTTCTGTAGGATTTCTACCTCTCCTTGAAATTACATGTCAAGCCTTTAGGCCGGTCATCTGTAGGCAGTTTCTGTATTTTGAACAGTGTTTTCAGTAAACACCTGGAAGGAAACCCTGAAAATCCGGATTCCCTCTCTAAACTTTTAAACTAAATGTGATATGGATACAGTGGCAGGCACGGAATTTGAATAATCTAATGTCAGGTAAAAATATTCCTAGTTCCGATCTTGCGAACGCCTGATACACACTAGTGCGACGGATAAAAGTCGAAGCAAATAATATATGAAAACATTCACTTCTCGCCAAATCTGTCCGTATGTGTATACCCGAAACTAGCACAAAGAGGGATTTAGTTTTGACGACGCGACGAGTATCAAATTCCATGCAATACTAATTTTTTTAACCAGTAGGCAAACCGATGAAGCGTTGAATATATTTCGTAACGGAAATTAGCCGACAATTTTAAATTGTTGAAATCGAAAAATAATGGCAAAATATAAAGAAGAATGCAGGTCAAGAAACTATTATCTGCAGAATGCCAGGGCACCACTAAACATAACACAGAACATCACAAGAGAAAAGACACGCACCTAGAACTTAGATGAAGATATAAATTCTCCTATCAACCTCTCTATAGTGACGGATCTTAAGAGTATTTCATTAAATATAGTTTAAAGCAAACAAAACTTCGGAATTTGATATTTCCAAGCAGTCTCTTTTTTATATAGCTAACCATGCCGATAACTAACGACACTCATTTAAGCATTCTCGAACACGTTAGTTCATGGCCGTCCAGACATAACTAGAGAGTAAAATTTATATCTAAGTTATTATTTGAACCAAAATACCAACATTTATGCATTAGCGCTTTACCACTTAACTACTTAAAAAGAAAACTTCCCGGAGAAACTCCCTCTCTCTTTTAATCCTCAAATCCTCGTATATAGTGAAACTCAGTTCGCAATTTTTTGAGGGTGCTTAAATACGAGAAGCCACTATGTTGGGGTGAGTTCAGAAAGTCTATTCCGGATTTCCGATTATAAAATGACAAACTTTGCATGATGTTACCATGAGGAGGATAAAACTAATTTTCGGTAGTTTATTTCTTGATTGGAGTACAATATGTCATAATACAGATTATTTTTTTTTAATCTATAATGTTCCATTTGAGTACATTACAGTTTTATAACACGTTCTACAAACGAACATTAAGGTAACACGTATTGTAATATTCACCCATATTCACTCTTTATATACTTGCAAATAATATAATATTTTGCGCGATAGTGCGTTTTGTCGTTCTTACAGCAATGGCGACCATGGTTGAAAGTTCAACTTCCTACATTGCTATATTGCCAACCTAAATAACTATACTGTAATAAAACATTTACACCTACGTGCGGGAAGTAAAACCACTACCCTTTATATAAACTATGTACAATGTATATACAAAAAATTTCCAAAAGGTAGTCGAGTTAATATACATTATACGAAACAAATCACTGCATTTTAAATGAACTGAACTTTATTTGAAACAATATAAAACAATAAATACGTACGTGCGGCCATGTTATCAACAATTGTTCTCAAGGCCTCCTGTTGTTTCAACTAATAAACATTGCCCACACTGTTAACGTTAGTCAATTGTTTATAGTGAACTCAAATATTTCCAACAAAGATATTATTTTTTTACTATTATTTATTATTTGAATTTACCATCGCGCAAAAAATAATGTACAACGCACGTTTGTGAAGTGTTTTTCCTCAAATCTGTAAAAACCACTTCCCAACCTCGCATCATATTATACTATTACTCAACAATTTGGTTTAAAAATAAATCGGCGACATAATGTATTAAATCCGGAATATGTCAAATATTGAATTTTAACCATTTATACTACAATATTTTAAAATAAAACATTATACAATGTGATTTTTACAATATGTCGAGTAAAACAAGTAATTGGACGTAAATTATCATTTACGTAACTCCTCATGTTAAGTGAACCTTATTTCTCACCAGGAATAGCTTTTCAAGTTTAAGATCAAACCATATTTAAACTTAATAAAGAAACCATTTTGAAAATTATGTAAACTGAAAAAAATATATATTTCACTACAATGAATCAAGGGGGGCACGCCATAGCGTAGTGGTTAAGGCACTGAGCTACAAGCCGGAGGGTCGAGGGTTCAAGTCCGGTTGGGGTCAGGATCTTTAAACTGACCCAAACCCTCTGGCGGCACTATGGCCCTGGGGTCGACTCAGCCTCTAACGGAAATGAGTACCAGACGCCTGTTCTGGGGGTAAAGGCGGCCGTCACGCTGGGCTGACAACCCTGCTGACATCAAGTGCCGATTGTCTAGAAAAAGTGGGAACCTTAACCTCCTACTACCCCAAGGGTCTCCTGAGGTCTGTCGTGGGATCACTTTACTTTTTTACAATGAATCAAGTCAGTGCAAATACTTCACTAATTGCTTGTGGTTTGTCAAACTCTACTCTGTCCTAGGGTAGCAATGACCATGCTGTCAGCCGCAAACTCCCGAGCTGAAGAGGTGAATTGAAGCCGAAGCAGAGATTGAACAACAAAGAATTAGACAAATCAAATTCTTACAAGTTTATGCAATCTTTCTGAACTCTAAGGAAAACGGTCCATAGTTGGTGTTGATACCAGACATTTCGCCCTCAACTGCGGAGGGCATCTTCAGTGGCGAGTGCTTCTAGGCGTGTTTCCTGGTCGGAAGATCTACTTAGAGTGAGCGCTGAGGACGTTATGGACATTGTATTAGTGGTGGGTGCAGGGTGAGTGGGCGTGGCTCTTGCTGATTGGCTAATGGTCGTCTCCTTGTTGTCCCTAGTGTTAATGCATTTATTTTCTAGTGTATGATACCAGGCCTTAGCCAATTTGATACCTTCCTCTTTTCTGTTGATATTTCCCTTATGCTTGTATATTTCTATAGCCTCTCGGTATAATCTAGGGACAACTTCCTACTATTTCCCTAGATTATACCGAGAGGCTATAGAAATATACAAGCATAAGGGAAATATCAACAGAAAAGAGGAAGGTATCAAATTGGCTAAGGCCTGGTATCATACACTAGAAAATAAATGCATTAACACTAGGGACAACAAGGAGACGACCATTAGCCAATCAGCAAGAGCCACGCCCACTCACCCTGCACCCACCACTAATACAACGTCCATAACGTCCACAGCGCTCACTCTAAGTAGATCTTCCGACCAGGAAACACGCCTAGAAGCACTCGCCACTGAAGATGCCCTCCGCAGTTGAGGGCGAAACGTCTGGTATCAACACCAACTATGGACCACGGCCACATAACTCGGAATCACTCAACATTATGATTACCGGCCGTGAAAGCCTGCATTCAACTATCTAAGGAAAACCTTTGTCAAACACAAACCCACTCAAAGTTTGATCAAATTCTCCGTTTGGGCGGTGACCAATAGGTCTCCATCGTTTGTCAGTTTGATGCATAAAATGGGCATTATTAATGTTCCCCAGATTGTCGTTCTCACAATCGTTCATCATGTCAATAACCCATGTTGTATCTCACCTTCTCGCAGAATATATCACCATCTCTCATAACTGACATTCCACCAGTTTGTAAATACCGAGCTTCTTCACATTCTCAAAAGCCCCATCCAACCATCCTGTTTTTATTTTTTTATTGCCAGGTCACCCTTGGTTGATCTGTCTGGATTTATTTTCATTGAGTTCTTTAAAAATTGTTTTACTATTACCAGTGAACTGATGAGCCAATAAATGACAGTCTATATATAATATTAATAATTTCATAAATCTACTACCGTACTTCGTGAACTATATTAACTAACTAACTGGCACTATTGAACCCGTTGGTTCATGGCCGCACGGACATAAGCTCTCCATACATCCCTATCCTGAGTTAATGCTTTCCAATCATCCCCTGTATAATCTACTTCCGTCAAATCATAGTTAATGTTATTCTCCCATCTCATTCTTGGTTACCAACTGGGTGTTTTCCCCATGGTTTTCCTACAAAAAGCGTCCATACAAGTCTTTCATTTCGCCATTCGTGCCACATGTCCTGCCATTCGCAGTCTGCGAGATTTAATTGTTCTCATTATATCTGACTTCCTATAACGACCATGTAATTCACTGTTACGCAGTCATCTCCCATCACCTGTCTGTTCATCTCTCTTTGTATCAAATTTTTGTTTCGAAGAACTTTATTCTGCAATACTTGTAATCGCCTTTCCTCCCTTAAAGTAAGAGTCCATGTTTCGCATCCATGTAATATAACTGGTAGAATAATAGTTTGCTGAATTTTCTGTTAAACGTTTTTTGAAAGGATTTGAGAAGTCAAGAGGCTCGGTAATACATAATAGCACGCATTTCCAGAATTGAGCCTATGGGTTTATTTCCTTGTGCACCTCATTCCTATTTGCGATTTGTGTTCGTAAGTCTTTGAATTCAGTCACTTCCGCAAGTTGGTTCCCGTTTGTCATTAGCTGTACATTTCAATTATATAGCCTAATGCATTTCTACGTGTGATTATATATTTTGTTTTATTCACATTTACTTCCAGTCTCAATTTCTTAATGTTACTCAATAGTGTGTGCGTGTTGGCCTATAGTATCTCCTCGCTATCGCCCAATGTGAACTATATTACAGTTCACATTTATTAAGAAGGATTTAAGAAATGTTCGCCAAACGTCCATGTGAAAATATCTTATTTTTGTAAAATTTATTATCAGGATTTGAAGAGTCTAAATCGTCAAAATTATCTTCCTTTTGGTTAGAAATGTTTTTGTTACGCCCATAAATATTAATCTGAAATTCTACTATATATTTTTAGGATAAATTCCTATAATATGACGTGACGTTTCATATGCTGTAATATTATTATTTTCATATAAATGAAAACTTTATAACGGCACAGGATACATTACTCCAAAATGCCATTACTTCCATGTGTTTAATGCTCAAGTTCGGAAATTATTTCATTAAGGTTACAGTTATTGCGCATGCGCTACGTATAGGCCTATATTAATGCTAAAGTTTATACAGGATGATTCAAAAGATTGCGACCAAATTTAAGGAGCTTATAGAGGGCTCGAAATATTAAAACTTTAGAATAAGAAGCTTAGGATCTAGGAAGTAATCCTCAGTCAATACAAGCTTGGGAATGTCAGGAACTATATTAATGATGTGAGATTACTTATCAATGAAGCATTGGGTTCGATAAACTATAAATTTATGAATACGCACAGTCTGTTGTTATATCGTTCATTGCGTTACTATCCGACACAGCGGAACATTGACGTGCTTCGTTTGTGGATGATTTGCTAATTTAATACCGTGTCATCCCGCGTACACTCACTTCACGTCAATCTGTGGCTTCGATGAGTGCAGCTATTACCCTAAGTAAGCTGGGCAAGTGTTTAATTTGCTATTTGTTCTCGACATTTTCTGTTTAAATTTGAAAGTCATTCGTGCGCTTTAAGACAAGTAGGTTGTTTACAGTGGAGCACATGTGCACTACAGCATCAATTTTTAAGTAACAGCTGCGCTTGTGATTTTTGTGAATTGGAATACATATTGTCAGAACTCCGAGACATGCATTTCATGTATGCTAGAGCCGCATGTGATACACACGAAGTTTAATACATCTACAGAGCCCATAATACAAACAGGTATCAACCATATTCTCAAACATTTCAAAACGTTCATCGCCGTCTCAGAGAGAGAGGTTGCTTACGTTCAATGTATCACGTGAGCCGGCCACGTACGACTCAAACAGAAGCTATAGGGGGGGGGGAGTAAATGCACACATGGAAGAACAGCTATCTATCAGCACGCATGCTATCGCTCATACTATGGAAAATTCACAAAGTAGTGTTCGGTGTAGCTTGCATGTCAATATCATTGACAGAAAGTTCAGGGTTTGAGTGTGGATGATTTCCCATGATAACTTCAATTTTTGGAATTAAGTGTTGTTTCTTGGGAAAATTAGCCTAATTTTTCAAGCAACGTGTTGTTTACAGTTTGGGGACAGTTCACTTGAGACAGATTCTTTAATTCTTGCCTGGCGCAGCATAATCCCCATGCTGTATTCAAATACCATCATAAACGTAAGTTTTCAATGAATGTATGAGTCGGTATTTTTGGTGATCACGTGGTCAAACCGTATCCCCTGTCACAAGTTTGAATAGGGTGAGGTACAGGGTCTTCTTGTAAGAAGTTCTTCCAAAACTGTCGTGCGTCGTCACATAAAATGGATGCATCTAGACAATGTAACAACACGCTTCTCTCTTGAAATACGTACTTACTAAATAGCACTAATGCCGATCATTCGATCCGAACGTAAGGCCCAATTGTATGGCCACCCAGTTCCTCTGATTTAATGTCTCATGGTTTCTTCTCTAATCGGCCGCGGTGGACTAGTGGTTATGCTGCTTGCCTCTGGTCCCGAGGGTCGCGGGTCCAAACCCGGCCGGGGTCGATGGATTTTTTAGGATGCAAAAATCCAAGGAGCAAGTCCTCTGGAAGTGACTTTAAGCCATGGGTCCCTAGTCTGAAGATTTTCAGGCTCGTAAAAGATCCTTAGGCCTCAATTAAAGGCCTCTAAGCAAAATTTACCTAATTTTCCCGACCTAGTACTACATTGGTTTCCTAGATGTCAGTATGAGCCGGAACGCTGACCACGGACCACTCAAGTGACATCTATACGAAAACAAGTGTAACTAAATTAGTATGGTTCAAATTCTTCCCTGTAGGGGGAGAGCGCCTAAATCTCTGTTAAGGGAAACATGGGCTTACAAGAAGATGGTTTCTTCTTGTGGGGCATATCAAAAGTTCGTGTATGTGACATCAGTTCCCGACCAAGGAACACGTATCGCCAAAAAACGTACAGCATCTGATGAAGTTCGTGAGATGTGTTGTGTAGTTGGTATACAGATCCAGAAATGTATACTATGATATGTATGTATGTATGTATGTATGTATGTATGTATGTATGTATGTATGAGTGTGGCTGTCGCCCCTTTAATTTTTTTAAAACCGAATTGAGTAATCATTATCTTTTTTGAGCAATATAATTTATTGTCATTCTGACATTCTCTGACTTGCACTGACCCAGGATTATTTCCTAAACCATGATGATTCTATTCTAAAGTACTTTTATTTCGTCCCCTCTTATAAACCCTACGTTTCTGCACAATCTTTTAAATCACTCTGTACAATAAAAACAAGAGGAATAGAATTAAAAACGACAAATAGGAGTGACCCATTCATTAATTATACAATTACAACTTACTTGCAGTGTTTCAGGTATTATAAAGGTAGTGCTTTAGTTGGTGGAATGCGGAGGGAAAGCGCGGCGTTCCCCCAAATAATTGGGGTGATTTTTTTAAATATATTTACTTATCCTATATTATAAATAATAATAATAATAATAATAATAATAATAATAATAATAATAATAATAATAATATTTCCTTAACCATCTGTATATAGTTATTTTGTCAGAATTATTTTAGAAAACCCTTTCTAAATGCAGTATATAGTATATACCTTATTTATGGAAGCTCCTACAAAGGCGCTCCTCTCGAATATATATACTAAATCACTGTAGAAATGAGGTCAGAATCATTTTATGCTTCTACTTCCATCGCATAATTCACTAACCAATAGTGCGTAGGAATCAATTTAAATTTAATTAAATGGAAGGCAATGCGAAGAACTTATCTAAACAACATTTGGGAAGTTAACAATTACTCGGTACCACACTTGTACAACTGTTCGTCCTACTTACTAATAGTTGGATGTTGAGCTAGCTTAGCTTCATTAATGTTGAACAACATATATGAGATATCTACTACAGTTCATTACCAAGGATTCAAGGAATGACAAAAAAATGATCTTGGGTTATAGCCTAATACGAGAATACATTTACTCACCATCTTCAACAACTACGAACATGTGGTTTCACATCATAATTCTTCAGCACAAAAACATAAATATAACACACGCACACGTTTTATACATCACAAATAATACATATTTATTCAGCAAGTCAGTACCTGACGCGCGCGCACACACTCTACTGGCCAGAGTACCGGAACTTGACATAGCTGACGCAACGCACCGTATCGATTTTTCTATCGACCAACTGTTGAATTCGATTGCTCCCAGTAAAGGATAACTTGTACTGGTTTTAATACCATGGGTGTTTAAACCGTTGCGAATGGATTGTATAAAGCGGCCCCTACACGTTCAATATTTACTTCAATATATTGCACAGTACTTTGTACAATAGTATTACTTGGCCAATCCACACGGTGCAATATTATTACTCAATAAATTAGTTCTTGAGTGATACTTGTGCAATCAACATGTGGAATAATAAGAACAGAACCGAACTAGTATTGCACAATATTGCCAACAGACGACGCAATACTTACTAGATTGCACATTAAAAATCAAACTGCTTTTGATTGACTAGATATATTGCGCAATCTTTCAATGTGATCTAAAAAAGTAAAGTGATCCCACAACAGACCCGGAGGCCCTTGGGGTAGTAGGAGGTTAAGGCTCCCACTTTTTCTAGACAATCGGCACTTTATGTCAGCCGGGTTGTCAGCCCTGCGTGACGGCCGCCTTTACCCCCAGAACAAGCGTCTGGTACTCATTTCCGTTAGAGGCTGAGTCGACCCCAGGGCCATAGTGCCGCCAAAGGGTTTGGGTCAGTTTAAAAATCCTGACCCCAACGGGACTTGAACCCTCGACCCTCCGGCTTGTAGCTCAGTGCCTTAACCACTACGCTACGGCGTGCCCCTTCAATGTGATCTACACACGCTCAATATTGTTGTACAATGTCAATTATTGTGCAATATATTGACGTAAATATAGATCGTGTAGGGGCCGCTTTAAAGGTAACAAAAATACTTCGAATCATTTTATCGCATAATTAGGCTATACAAATGTATAATTAACAGTAATTTGAAACAATTTCAGTAACAGCTAGCTAGCACATAAACAGTTAAAAATTCAGTTTAGGGGTATATTAAGACAATTTTAATGCAGTTTTGAAAGTTTTAAATGCAGTTTGGGTAAGTAATATTTACAGTAAATAATATTAATCCTCTTTTAACATAATTTTAAAGCTTAAACCGCACCTTACAACCCATTTTTAAAGTAAGTACTGTGCACTTTTAACCGTTTTAGAGTAACTATTAAGCCTGTTTTAACTTAATGTAAGTGCTTAAAATCCAACTTATAAAATCCCTTACAGGGTGAATAGACGTAATAATGCCTATTAACATACGTTTTAATGTTAAAGTATAGCATATGTACATATGTAGGCTTTTTTCATAAAAATTTTAATGTTTATAACACTGCTTATATAAACACTTTTAAAGTGAAAAAAAACCTATGAACAGAGCATGTAATTCCCTTCTCAGTCGTGTCAGGGACTGTCGATCATTATTATCATTATTTAAATCTAAGTTAATTGATATTTTAATGTCTACAAATGAAAATGTTACCCCCGTAACAACTGTATTCAGCACGTTGGGCTATTCTAGCCCACTCTGACACCATCATTGGCTACTTTGAATATTCGATCGGAGACAAGTGACTGCTGGCGTCAACATTGCTAGTAATAACAGACGTTGAATTTATCATAAGTAATGCCACGAGTGATTTCCAAATTATCGATAAATTCACGACTCACGAAGTGAGGAGTGAATTTATCTAGAGAATTTGGAAATCAAGAGTGGCATTTGTTAGGACTATTTAACGAATAAAATTAAGCTGTTTACTCACAAATCATTATTTAACTATAGTTATTTTAAAATATTTATATATTTAATGTAAACGGCGATGTTTGAAAACAAATGAGAAACGATAGGTACGCTTCTACTGCTTCTTTTGTTTATCACTGCAACCAGATCATACTATTTATTGCCAAAGGAACGCAATATTGTAAGAATGCTCTCTAGTGGAGAAAAAATGAAACACATCAATCTGTATATTAATTCATTTTTGATGTCGTATGATGTAAATATGACAATTATATTTTTCTCGATTATTACCTGGGAAAAAATACATTTAAGAAAGTGCAAACAGTGGTTCTTTTTTTGGTGGTATAATCAATTGCTACAAATGTTGACATGTAAGCACTATTATATACAATCTGGTAGCCGTATTTGTTATAGGCTCAGTCACTGCAAAATAACGGTCAGACCTGTTCAGAATATTAAAAAGGAGGAGCTTTGTTTAATATATGGTAATTATAACACTGATAAATATTTCGTGAAACACGACTCTGATTGGTTGTAAAACAGAAATCATTGAAACGTGATTGGTCATTGACTCCCATTTGGGGCATGAGTTAAATAGTCATAAATAATGTCACGAGTGATTTCCAAATTATCGATAAATTCACGACTTACGAAGTGAGGAGTGAATTTATCTAGAGAAACCAAGAGTGGCATTTGTTAGGACTATTTAACCAATAAAATTTAGCTGTTTACTCACAAACCAGTATTTGAATGCAGTTATTTTAAAATATTTATATATTTAATGTAAATGGCTATGTTTGAAAACAAATTAGAAACGTTTGTTATGCTTCATTTGTACACCACTGCAACCAGATCATATTATTTAGTGCCAAAGGATCGCAATATTGTAAGAATGCACCCTAGTGGAGAAAAATTTAAACACATCAAACTGTTGAAATCAACATTATAGGTTATTAATTAATTTCTGATGCCCTATGATGTAAATTATATTTTTCTGGAACGTAAATTCCTGGGAAATAATACGTTTAAGAAAGTGAAAACAGTGATTTATTTTTATTGTGGCATAATCAATTACTACGAATGTTTTTCTATTATATCCCTCAAGCAGTATCTGTTTACATTCGTGCACTATATATACAATCTGGTAGCCGTATTTCTTGCAGAGTCAGTCACTTCAAAATAATGCTCTGGCCTATTCAGAATGTTAAAAAGGAGAGCTTTCTTTAATATGATACACTTATTTGATAAATTCCAGGTGAAACACGACTGTCATTGGTTGTAAATCAAAATTCATCGAAACGCCTTTGGTTATTGACTCCCATTTGGGGCATGAGTTAAATAGTCCACATAAACACTATTTTAATGCAACAAAATTCATAAAACGATATATTAAATTTATTTATCCACGGAATTTAGTCATATTTACTCATTTTACTCGTAAATATGAAAACAAAATGTAACTATTTACTGCCATGGCCATTCTTATACCTCTGGTTTCAACAGGTCCGTCGATAACAACAGGTTTCAACAACACAGCTCAGTCGGTAATAGTACTACTCTGTCGGTAACAACTCGTTTTTAAGAAATATTTATGTCCGTATTTTACCGCGTTTATGTCAGTATTTTACCCTCTATATTTATTAATTTTAAAGCTTAGAGTAATTTAATTACATTAGGTTAGATATAGATTTAAATTCAACAAATATCCATTGCGACTGAGTCAATGTGATCGGGACAAATAATGTTTAGCGTTAATAGTTGAATGCAGGCTTTCACGGCCGGTAATCATGATGTTGAGTGATTCCGGGTTCTGTGGCCGTGGTCCATAGTTGGTGTTGATACCAGACGTTTCGCCCTCAACTGCGGAGGGCATCTTCAGTGGCGAGTGCTTCTAGGCGTGTTTCCTGGTCGGAAGCTCTACTTAGACCGACCAGGAAACACGCCTAGAAGCACTCGCCACTGAAGATGCCCTCCGCAGTTGAGGGCGAAACGTCTGGTATCAACACCAACTATGGACCACGGCCACAGAACCCGGAATCACTCAACATCAATGTTTAGCGTTTTCATTTATGTGAGAATCTTTTTTTTTTTTTTTTTTACGTGATTCATAAGTTGATTTTTGTAATCACGTTTTCTGGTTAGTTGGCGTGTTTTTGTGGTAAGTTGGCTATTTTATTTGAGCAACAAATATTACGAATTTTACATTGTAAATATGGTAATTATGGGTTAGCTTGAGCTCAAATTCTCAGTTCATTTTAAGGAATTTCTGTGACTATTTAACTCATGTCGCAAATGGTAGTCAATGACCAATCATGTTTCAATGAATTTTGTTTTACACCAATGACAGTCGTATTTCACCTCACTCTTTATCGATTTCTCTTTATCAGCTCCTGCTTTTGTGATACAGAAATTACTTTTTAGTAAAGATCTTAATTTTATTCGTTAAATAACCCTAACAAATACCACTCTTGATTTCCAAATTCTCTTCGTGAGTCGTGAATTTATCGATAATTTGGAAATCACTCGTGGCATTACTTATGATTATTTTTCGGAAAAAATCAACACACGCATATATATATTCAAATAATGCAGCAATAAAACTATGTTTTTTCCGGTTTTTTTATTTAAATGAATGCTGGTGTAATGGTAGGCTAGAATTCCCGCAATTTGATAATGTACATATAAAAATTAATATAAGATATAAATTACAAATTGCACATCTTAAATTTTTAAAATACCGTTCTTATTTTATTTCATTTTTTGTGTTTAGTATTAGTGGTATATTAGATTAACATTCTATATTGGCATTTTTTTAAATAAATCTAAATTTATATTTGCTCTAATCTCGACTTCATCATTACCCAGTGAAAGATACATATGGTAATTGGTGTTTCTCATATAATGTATTATATTATTATTATTATTATCATCATCATAAGTATTGTTATTGTTATTATCGTATAAAAGTTGTTTGTGCAAGAAATTTACATTGCAACATTTAATATATTTTAACTCTTTATAATTAGTATAATGTATATATATATATATATATATATATATATCACTGAGCTACAAGCCGGAGGGTCGAGGGTTCAAGTCCCGTTGTTTTTAAAGTTTTTTTAAAGTTTTTAAACTGACCCAAACCCTCTGGCGGCACTATGGCCCTGGGGTCGACTCAGCCTCTAACGGAAATGAGTACCAGACGCTTGTTCTGGGGTAAAGGCGGCCGTCACGCAGGGCTGACAACCCGGCTGACATCAAGTGCCGATTGTCTAGAAAAAGTGGGAGCCTTAACCTCCTACTACCCCAAGGGCCTCCTGAGGCCTGTTGTGGGATCACTTTACCTTTACCTTTTTATATATATATATATATATATATATATATATATATATATATATATTTGACAAATATTTATTTGTATTCGTGCTGGTTGAGTGGAAGAGAAGGCCTTATGGCCTTAACTCTGCCACAATAAATAAAACATTATTATTATTATTATTATTATTATTATTATTATATTATTATTATTATTATTATTATTATTATTATTATTATTATTATTATTATTATTGACATTCTAGGAGAGTCGGCCGCGGTGGACTAGTGGTTATGCTCCTTGCCTCTGGTCCCGAGGGTCGCGGGTTCAAACCCGGCCGGGGACGATGGATTTTTTAGGACGGAAAAATCCAAGGAGCAAGTCCTCCGGGAGGGACTTTAAGCCGTGGGTCCCGAGTCTGGCTCGTAAAAAATCCTTAAGCCTGAATGAAAAGGCCACTAAGCAAAATTTACCGAATTTTCCCGTTCTAGTACTACCTTGGTTTCCTAGATGTCAGTATGAGGCGGAACGCTGACCACGGACCACTCAAAATGACATCTATACGAAAACAAGTGTAACTAAATTAGTATGGTTCAAATTCTTCCCTGTAGGGGAGAGCGCCTAAATCTCTGTAAAGGGAAAATATAGGCTTACAATACATTCTAGGAGATCATCAATGTGGATTTAGAAGAAACTGGTCTACAACAGATCAGATTTTAGTGTAAGACAGATTTTAGAAAAGAAATGGGAATATAATGGTACTGTACATCAACTATGCGTAGACTTCAAATAAGCATATGATTCAATTGACGTACATATACGAGACCGGCTTCCTCTCTTCTGTGCGGTCATTTAAAAGTCCATGCAGTCCATCTGCGCGGTAGTAATTTTAAACTACTCACCCAGTAACTTATTTTAGATAACTAACTAACTCACTAGCACTCTCGAACCTGTAGTTCATGGCCGTGCTGGCATAAGCTCTCCATACATCCCTATCCTGAGCTAATGTGTTGTAATCATCCCCTGTATGATCTACTTTCCTCAATTCATATTTAATGTTATTCTCCCATTCATTCTTGGTCTAGCAACTGGCCGTTTTCCCTCTGGTTTTCCCACAAGAAGCTTCCATACACGTCTTTCATTACCCATTCGTGAAAGATGTCCTGCCCATCGCAATCTACGAGACCTAATTTATGTCATTATATCAGGCTTCCTATAAAGACCATGTAGTTATCTGTTATGTGGAGCTTATTTTAGATATATACCAAATTATTAATAAATTATATTTAGTTACATTATATTTCTAATCTTACCTTGGTTATACATATCCTTTGCTCACGGAAAGTCGATTTTGATATTGATTGTAGAGCGTATTTATTTGTTTCTTCAACAATAATATTCAACAACGTATGGTCAAATATTTCCTCGAATATAGCAACAATGTCCCCAGAAACATCGAACTGTGGACCACTGATGTCACAGAATGTCTCTCGTATTAAATTAAACGTGTCCATATTTTGCCATACAAAATCTGTGGACACTCCCCCTAGCCCTTTAGCAATCAAAACACGTGTAAGTGTCTGAATATGTCCCTCGTCAACACAGCAGATGTCACTATCACTTATATCGTGAGGAGGTTGTGTATAGTCAAGTGCAAAGAAACTATCCTCACTATCTGATATAGACGCTAAATCACTATGTTTATCAATCTCATCTAAAATTTTGTTGACAAACTTAAAATGTTTTTCTTCTAACAACACTTGGTTTCTGCACAGGCATGAGCCACGGTTTCACAAAGACTGCGATAATTGTTTCAAAAGAAAAGTTTGAGACCACACAATGAGACACTTTACAGATATTTATTCTTTTTCGACAAAAATAAGGCACAGGATATGTTCAGAAGAGGGTCTGGCTGAAAAAAAAAAAAGTATTTCCTTTCACTTACAAGTAGCCACCTCATTCCACTTGCCCTGTCATAAATTATGTCGTAACATGAAGAGGAATCTTTCCTTAACAGGGTGACAAAAAATAAGTTCTCCAACATGTAAAACAACCTAGTTATAGGCTTTGGAAATCATAGATGTACCACGCATGTTGACATGGCAATCTGCATGTGGATATTTAAAAGTCCTGACGTTTTAACACGTCCTTCTGCATCTGGGAAGGGAACGCAATGTTTAAATGTCCACGTTGATGGGTTAAGAGGGAGAAGTTATATAGTATCCTATTGGAGTTCGGAATTCCTAAAAAGTTAGTTAGACTCATACGAATGTGTCTGAATGGCACAAAGAGTAGGGTGCGTGTAGGCAAACAGTTTTCAGACACTTTTGAAATCCAGAATGGGTTGAAGCAAGGAGATGCACTATCTCCTCTACTATTTGATTTTGTACTAGAGCATGCCATCAAATCTTTAGAGAATGAGGAAGGCTTACTACTGAATGGTATTAATAAGCTGTTAGTTTATGCTGATGATGTAGTACTATTGGCCGATAGTGAGGAGATACTAAAGGATAACACGCACACTAATGAGTAATACTAAGAAATTAGGACTGGAAGTAAATATCAATAAAACTAAATAAATGGTCACGCGTAGAAATACATTATATAATGGAAATGGACAGCTAATGACAAATGAGGGAAATTTTGAGGAAGTGGCTGAATTCAAATACCTAGGAACAATAATCACAAATAGGAATGAGATGCACAAAGAAATTAAACATAGGCTCAATTCTGGAAATGCGTGCTATTATGCATTGCAGAGACTCTTGATGTCTCAACTCCTTTCAAAAAACGTTAAACTGAAAATATATAAAACTATTATTCTACCAGTTATATTATATGGGTGCGAAACATGGACTCTTACTTTAAGGGAGGAAAGGAGGTTACAAGTATTTGAGAATAAAGTACTTAGGAAAATCTTTAGACCAAAGAGAGATGAACAAACAGGTGAATGGAGAAGACTACATAACAGTGAACTACATAGCCTTTATAGGAAGCCAGATATAATAAGAACAGTTAAGTCTCGTAGACTGCGATGGGCAGGACATGTTGCACGTATGGGGAATGAAAGACTTGCATGGAAGCTTCTTGTGGGAAAGCCAGAGGGAAAACGCCCAGTTGGTAGACCAAGAATGGGGTGGGAGAATAACATTAACTATGATTTGAGGGAAGTAGATTATACAGAGAATGATTGGAAAGCATTAGCTCGGAATAGGGATGTATGGAGAGCTTATGTCCGCGCGGCCATGAACCTATGGGTTCGATAGTGCCAGTGAGTAAGTATTATTATTATTATTATTATTATTATTATTATTATTATTATATTACACGCTTTATATTAGCTTGACTTGAATCTATCTATGTAACGGAATCTTTCAACACGATTTTCACCCACTTAAAATATTGGATCGACTTGAAACTTTGTATACTTGTAAAGGACCAATGACAATACAACAATTTCATACATTTTTATAAGATCCTGGCCAGGATCATGAGGACATCAAAGAAATAAAGAGCGGTGTAATATGTTGTGGACGTATCAACTTTTTAGTCTATCGATGTGGTAGCTAAGTTGGTAGAGTGGTGGACTGTAGTGGTATATAATTTTATTAATCCATAGGTCCCTGGTTCAAATCCGGCCCGGAGGATTTTTTTAGAAGAGTATTACTATTAGCTCATACTACAATAGTATCGAATTAAAGATATTTACATTTTTAGAAAACCAAACTAAAAAATAAATAATAGTTTAAAAAACTAAAACAACACGCTTTATTAAAAAACTTAACTAAAAAAATGAAAAATAATTTTAATTTCCAACACGCTTGGGATAAAATTAAAGTGGTCAACAAAAAAATCATCTCCAACACATCTAGAATAAAACCTAGAGTTGTCTACAAAAAAAAATAATTTTTCCATCAAAATCATGTGGTGCTCTATATCAATTAATATATTTGAAAATAAACAGATATTGGTAAAAGTAAAGAAAACGTAAAAACCATAAAAAGCACCCCACGCTTTTGATGGTAAAATTATTATTTTTTTTTGTAGGTAACTCTAGTTGTATTCTAGATGTGTTGGAGATGAATTTTTTTATGATGGAAATTAAAATTATTTTTCATTTTTTAGTTCGGTTTTCTAATAAAGCGTGTTTTTTTTTAGTTTTTAACTATTATTTATTTAAGGCTACACTTTAGTAATATTTTAAATTATATCAAGTAAATTTAATTTTGTATTATTTTATTATTTGCTGAGTGGAAGAGAAGGCCTTGTGCACTTAGTTCTGTCAACTTTAATAAATATTATTATTATTATTGTTATTATTATTATTATCATTATTATTATTATTATTATTATTATTATTATTATTATTATTATTATTATTATTATTATTATTATTATTATTATTATTATTATTATTATTATTATTATTATTATTATTATTATTATTATATTATTATTATTATTATTCAACTACAGAAATTGAAAGAAGAATAACTGATGGAAGACGAATCATTGGTATGTTGAACTCAGTGCTTTGGAATAGAAAAATAATATACATAACGAAGAAAAGTATATTTCAAGTTATGTTACAAAGCATTTTATTATATGGGTCCGAAAGCTGGACAGTATGTAGAAAACAAGCCAACAAGCTATTTGCAGTAGAAATGGATTTTTGGAGGTGATCGACAAGAATTTCAAGAAGGGATAAGGTCAGAAACAACACAATAAAGGAAATTATGCAAGTTGAAAAAAAAAATAGGAAGAATAAAAGAAAAACGTTTTAAATGGTATGGAAACCTCATAAGAATGAAAGAAGAGAGAATACCAAGGAAGATCCTTAATTGGAAAGCTAATGGAAGAAGTGGAAGAGGCAGGCTTAGAGAACGATGGATGGATGGATGGATGGATGGATAGAGTGAAGAGAAGTATGGAAGCTAGAGATTTGAGGGAAGAAGATGCTTTATACAGGAATCTCTGGCGACAAATGTTGAAGGAGAAACACTGTATTGTAGATTATTCCTAAATAAAAAAGTTATTACTATTATTTTAATTGTTAAATTTATTTTGATAATGAGATAACAATAGCAAATTAAGGCAAATGGAAAATCTAAG
Organism: Diploptera punctata; assembly: GCA_030220185.1. Classification (NCBI taxonomy): domain Eukaryota; kingdom Metazoa; phylum Arthropoda; class Insecta; order Blattodea; family Blaberidae; genus Diploptera; species Diploptera punctata. The sequence continues at coordinate 94,766 of JASPKZ010002313.1, read as the reverse complement.
CCATCATGCTCTATTGTTTACATGATAGAGGATATTTTAGATTACATATAAGAGCAAATTAACAGGTTTAAGGTCAACACCCTCTTCTAACTGTCTGATTTTGTGGTTAACGAACTCACCTTAGTTTTTTTATTAGATTGCTAAATTCCGAGTTTTATTCCTAAAAAATAAATATATATATATATATATATATACATAAATTTGCTTACCTGTTATGGTGGCCACAAGATGGCAGAAGGAACGATATCCTGCTGCCTCTGCTGTAAATTAAGAATGCTACATATATAAGAAAAATAAATGTTTGTGTTAGGATACCTGAGTGGTTCATATGGTTAGAGCGCTAATGGTACAGAGTTTAGAGACATGGGTTCAAATCCCGGCTCAAGCATTTATTTTTCTTTTCATATCATATATGCGTTCATTATCAAATGAAAAAAAAAATAAAGCCCCCAACTCAAATGAATAAAGACCTCTTAAATAAGGGAAAATTATTCATAATAGCAAAGACAAAAAATAGACTAAAAACAGGAGCAAAATAATAAGAGATATAATTAGAAGTTAATGGGAATGTCTGTTCCTTACTAAATCAAAAATATAGATTAAAACATCTAAATATACAAACGTTACTGCTATAAAGTAAATATTCTCTTTAACATGACTGTTGGATACCCCGCTGCCTCTCGTGTAAATTGAGAATACTACACATATAAGAAAAATAAATATTTGTTTTAGTATACCTGAATGGCTCAGATGGTTAGAGCGCTAAACGTACAGAGTTTAGAGACTTGGATTCAAATCCCGACTCAGGCATTTATTTTTATTTTCATGCCATATATATATATATATATATATATATATATATATATATATATATATCCTGTGAGCTGCATGATCTTTATGGGAAATTAGATGTAATAAGAACAGTTGAGTCTCGTAAACCGCAATAAGCAGGACATGTAGCACGAATGGGGGATGGAAGAGGGCTTGGAAACTCCTTGTAAGAAAAATGGGTGGAAAACGTCAAATAGGTAGGCCAAGAATGATGTGGGAGAATAACATTAACAATGATTTGAGGGAAGTAAATTATACAGAAAATGACTGGAAAACAAACTCAGGCCTGGGATGTATGGAGAGTTAATGTCCGTTCATCCACAAACCTATGGGTTCGATAGTGCCTGTGAATTAGTTATAGGCTATACTGTACACCTTTTAATGAGAACAAGTAAATACTTGCCTTCATTTCTTCGGATTTCGCTAAAAGTTAAATAAATTTAAAATAATCATGCCAGTATCACATATCAGATGATATTGGAATGTATAAAATTAACAGAATGAAATTTTCTATCACACCTCAAATATAATGCTTACCATATAATAAAGGAAATATAATATAGAATACCTTTAAATTACACAGTACAACAAACCATTATTTATGTTCACTAAACCGTATTGTTTAAACTATGATATTTGCATGTTAGTATTTTGGAACGGTATAAAATAAAACAAACATACTGCAGCAAAATATATTAAAACTCTTTCTGCGGTATGTGGCTATGCATTACACGCTCCAAATAATATAAATAATTATTTTACATTCATTGCTAGTTTTATTTTCAGATTTTCCCCCCTTCTTTACGTACTCTATTTTCCTTATGAAGTTGAGAAATCAAGGCAGTCGCTGTAAATCTCCATAGAATACATAAACACGTACTTTATAAATGTACAACTTTGTTTTAAAATTGTAAAAGCAAACAAACTTACTATGAATACAGATTATTTTATACAGAGGTGTAATTTTCCAGCCTCCGACTATAATTAATTTTTATTTACTTTATCTAATTATTTCATTGGCGAGTTAAGGCCTGTAGGCTTCTCTTCCACTCAGTGGAATTAATAAATGATAAGCTACACAGGATTTATATCTACAGAGTTATATAAAATTGCCTTAAAATATATAGTAATTGTAATTTAAAGCTACATGTAAAGTAGGATATTTACCCATACTTAATAATAATAGGGGTTATTTTATTTATTTAATATATAGCTTTGATATTTTAATTTTTTATGCAATGGAAATCATTTAAAATATTATAGTATGAGCATTGAGAAATTCATATTTTATAGCATATAAAAAATGGTAACTGAATAATTTACTGTTATGAATAGTTGTGGTTCTAAATAATTGAGGCGTTGACATGGGAAAGGTAGTAAGTCATGAAAAGCAAATTTTACAAGGGAAGCAAAAAACAATTTTGACACACTAAACAAGAAATGTTATTTGCAAAACAGTTACAAAAGGTCCACATTAGCTTTAGAAAATATATTTAAGGTAAGTTATGACATTTATGTAAGAACTGGCATTATGGTGTACAAATATTACAATACAATTCATGATATTTGATGCCCATGTATCCCAACAACGACAAGAGGTCTTTCTTTTTAGGCTCGCTAATCATGGGCCTTCTGATTGGTGGTAGAGAATGAATTGCCGAGATTTTTTGACAGATTTAGCCTTTTTGAAAATGTTGTATTCTCTCCATGTTTCCATTTCATTGAACATTTTTTTTATTCCTATGATGGGTAGCTTATCCTTCAAAATTCTAATGCAAGAAGCAGAGCTGATCTTTATTGGTGCTGTATTCTACAATGTATTACATCATAGAAATCTTCCTCTGACATCTTTACAACATTTAATTTTTGTATATGCTTCACTTCTGTAATCATATCGGCTATTTCGTCAGGAATCATTCATTGGGTTTGAAATTTTCTTCTTTTTTTCTATGATTCCGAAATCTCGGTCACATGGCATATATGAATGTCCCGACACTAGAAATTTCAAATTGATGTTATCAACCACATTGTGTATAACTGCGTAGATTAAAACCAGTACAACCATGTGATTTTTATTTTGGCTGGCGCAGTTGTCACGCCACAGATTCATATTTCTCTTTTAAGTTATATTGGACCCATTTCCACCACGAGCAGCAATACCTTCATGCCACAAGCACATAAAACTCTTGCTATAGTGGAGGAGGACTAAGTTGGCATGATTTCTGCTATCCTTGTCTAGAAAACTGTTCTTCCACCCTTCGCAAAACACAATGAGCTACCCTTGTAAAATTACTTAGAAATGCTAGAAAAACTGCACCCCCCCCACTTGCGTCCAGTCACTTTTGTGTCAGGTAATTTTTGTGTCAGGTAATTTTTGTCAGTGGCGACTGGTTCAGAGTGCTCTGTTAAAAGTGACTGCAGAAAATTGGAGAAGAGCGTGCGAACACACTGAAAAGATTGAAGAGTCATATTGGCAGGCAGACGGTATAATGGACGAAATTAGTGATCGGTTTGAAATAAATTTAGACGATACCGACGACGATGAAAATGAAAATGAAGACATAGAAACTTGCCAGGAAGAATCTTTAGAAGAAGGGAATGCCACCACTGATCTATGTTCACTACAGGGAGTGTCTGCCCTACCGCTGTCACCGTAAAGAGATATGTGTATGAGTGAGAAAGAAGATGTGAGTACTCTCTTTCTTTTTCTAAAATATTCTAGACAAGTTAGCCCTCATGGACTATAGTGTCTCCAACGTGAATATAAAGGTTAAAGTTTGACAGCTGACGACTGTAAAACATCTTGGAGTGTGTGAGCCTGGGAGTTAATAATTCCTGCTGCATGTCCATGCTGATGGTGCATGTGGCACTTGAAGGCATCATTGAAGAAGCATTATCATCGCTCAGAAGTTTTATAGCTTTCTCAGATTTTCTGGGATGTAACTCTTTTTTAGAAATGAGATGAAGTTTTTCAGGAGGCATGATGTTTCAATAACAACACCTATTACTGCTACAAACAACTCAAAATTGATGTAAACTTACACACAGGAATGGTTGGTAACAGAGTAACAGCTGACTACAAGGCTGTTTGTTGACTTACTCCCATCCCCATGTTAATCTATGTATACTTAACACATATGCCATCTTCCATCGTTCGTAGGAACTAAAACACCCAAAACTATGACTTTCTGTCATTTCTAGGCCATTGGCATTATGTCTTACTACTTTGTCAATGAAAAATCTGAAAAATGTTTTTTTTTTACTTACTACCTTCCCCATGTCAGTGCCTCAATTATAGAATCAGTTAAGAATATCAATGAAGTTTTAAATATCAATTGACATTTACTTTAAGAGATTGGATAAATTAGATGTGAATCAACCAATAATACTTATGACTAGGTGGGATTGTGGGAATGATATGTTTCTCAATCTAGGGAGTCTACAAGAGGAAGTCATGGTGACAAGATCTGCATAAAAAGGTCGTCCATGATGTTAGTGAAATTAAATATAATTTCTTTATAAATTAATAAAAATGCATCGTTAGACTCCACATGCATTTTAATATATGTGCAGATAACTTCAGCTCGGAATATAAAGAATTTTGTGTGATATGATATATGACAGTTGAATCATCATAATGGCGGTACTAATTATCATTTTGTAACGGTCATATTAATAACTGATGAATAAGAAAGTCAATATAAAAGTTTCATGATCGTCTAAATAACTAATATTGGTGAATAAAAATACCAGATTTTTATTCAAAGTTACTTTGTGTATTTATTTCGAGCGTAAACCAAGTTTGAATCTTCTCTCAGTTCCCCTGAAGGGAACCTCACAGCCATGGCAAAGTTAGTTGAACCCAGGACTCCCACAACGAGATCTTACAAAGAAGAACCCAAATACCTCGTTTATATGATCGCCCCAACATGGGTCACATCAAAATATTCCAACTTTACATGACTTAATAATTGAATCGGTCATTTTGAAAAGGGATCAAATCCGTTTTTTGTTTATAAATTCACTTCTTGAGGTTCTACAGAAGTCCTTGAACACTGATTCGTGTAATCCAAATGAAGCCGAACTATATTTCGACCATTAATCCACTTCTAGATACAGTCTCATTCAAGAGATTTATCTTCACCCAAATAAATCATCCACTAGCAATAGGATTAATTTTACTTCTTCAAACGACATTTATTTCAGTATTAACAGGATTAACCTATCAATCATTCTGATTTTCATATATTTTGTTCTTAATTTTCTTCAATTTGTTATCTCCTGTTGCTAATATAGAGCTTGGCTATCACAATAATCCCAGGTTCATTTTGAGAACGGGTCATATCCATACTAAAAATACATATATTCATTTTCCTGGGATTCTTGTGGAAGCATAAATTATTAATTATGTACACAGTTTACTAGGGCATGCCATCGTATCTTTAGAGGATGGAGAAGGCCTACAACTTAATGGTATTAATAAGCTGATAGTTTATGCTGATGATGTAGTTTTATTGAGCGAGCGGATACTAACAGCCAATACGCACACTCTATAGAATAACACAAAAAAATTAGGACTGAAAGTAAACATCAATAAAACTAAATATATGTTCACACATTACGTTATACAAAGGAAATGGACAGCTAACGAAAAATGTGGGAAATTTTGAAGAAGTGGCTTAATTCAAATACCTAGGAACAATAATTATTAATAGTAATAAGATGCACAAAGAAATTAAATATAGACTCAATTCTGGAAATGCATGCTATTATGCATTATAGGGATTCTTGTCGTCCCAAATCCTTTAAAAAAATGTTGAACTGAAAATATATAAAACTGTTATTCTCCTAGTTCAATGGATGCGAAACATGGACTCTTACTTTAAGGTAGGAAAGGAAAATACGAGTATTTGAGGATAAAATTCTTAGGAAAATTTTTGGACAGAAGAGAGGTGAACAGACAGGCGAATGAGTTACATGGTCTTTACTGGAAGCCAATTGCAATAAGAACATTTAAGCCTCGTAGACTGCGGTGGGCAGGACATGTGACACGAATGGGGAAAGATAAGATGAGTATCGAAGCCTCTTGCAGGAAACCCAGAGGGAAAACGCCCAGTTGGTAGATCAAAAATGAGGTGGGCGAATAACATTTACCATGATTTGAGGGAAGTAGATTATACAGAGGATGGTTGAAAACATTAGCTCAGGACAGGGATGTATTGAGAGCTTATGTCCGCGCGGCAATATAACTTATGGGTTCGATAGTGCCAGTGAGTTAGTTAGTACACAGATTTACGCGTGTAAACCCTTTAATGATAAAAGGTATTATCTTAAATATATATGTACGTTTAATGGAATGCAACACAGGTTCATTTTGAAAACGGGTCATCTCCGCACATTAAAATTATTTTCCCGAATTTCCTGGGTACATAAGTAATTATGTAATCATTTTATATAACGTGTCATCCCTTTTAATGATAAAAATATTTAATCTATATGTAAATATAATAGAATACAATGTTTTTTATATCTCCTTCACAATCTGAAACAGTGGAGATGACCCCTTTGAAAATGTCCTACTCAATTAATAAATGTATCATCCATCCATAGTAATTCTGCCCGAGGGCAGGTTTTTCACTGCAATCATATCATTTTCATGCTATGCTTTGCAGCTTTACTAGGGAATTGTAGGTATAGTACCTTTCCGTTACTTTCCACACCGGTAAAGGATGATAATGACGATGATAATGATAAGGATGATGATGATGATGGCCATATGATTTCGAGGACCGTTTGGGCCTTAAAGTTTTCTGACATTTGTCTTACAGGTGAGGAAAAACCCCGATAAAAACCTCACCCAGAAAAACTGCCCCGACCGGGATCGAACCCGGGCCCACTGCGTGACAAGACAGCACGCTACCTCGAGACCACAGTGGTGGACAAGTTTATTATAACGAGTAAATTGACTACACTATGTTAAACGTGGTCTCTTACTTTAAAGCAGGAGAAATTGTAACGGGATTTTCAGAATAAAGTTCTTACGGAATGTTTGAACCAAAAAGAGACGAACATACAGGTGAATGGAGAAGGTTGCACAATCGTAAGCTACATGTCATAGATTGCGATGTGCAGAAGTTGTGACGCGAATGGGAAATGATAGAGAGGCATGCAGAAATTAGCAGTGTAAAGCGCTCAATAGGTAGATCAAGAATAAGTTGAGATAATAACATTAACCCTTTTCGGAGATGGCGGGAGACCGTAACAGGCCACTGGGCCTAATACTTGAAAGGCAGATGATGATGAACCATGATTTGAGGGAAGTTCAATTATACAAGGAATGATTGGTAAACGTTAGCTGATGATAGGGATGTATGAAGAGCTTTATGTCCGCACGGCAATGAAAATAGTTAATTACATATATCAGATGTTATAAGAGCGCAATTTTTTTTTCCGAGTAATGTAAACTATATATTTAAATGTAAACGTTTCTGAATAATTTATTTTAATTATAGACAGAAACTTTCTTTCTCTCTTTCTTTCTTCCTTTCTTTCTTTCTTTCTTTCTTTCCTTCTTTCTTTCTTTCTTTCTTTCTATCTTTTTCTTTCTTTACTTAGTTAACTTCTCCATTTGTAGTACTCCACGGGAACTGAACTAAATAGAAACTACAGTAAAACAAATTGGTTGGTGTGTAATGTGCTGCATGTAACATAGACGCCGTTACGAATAAGTAAAAAAGTAAAATGATACATTTTCATTATATAACTTCGATTTTATTAGTGCAGTGGTGAATGATTATTTAATAAATAACTAAAATACTAACTCACTGTCACTATCGAACCTAGAGGTTCATGGCCGCGCGGATGTAACTTCCCTATACTAATCTAATGTTTTTTTTAATGATTCCACGAATAATTTTATCACCCATTCTCCCACGTCATTGTAGGCCTACCAACTGAGTGCTTTCCCTCTGGCTTTCTTACAAAATGTATCTATACCCCTCTTTTATTCTCCATTCGTGATTCGTATATTTCAAAATTGATATTATTACTAGACCATTAAAATCAATGTCATCCCAATGAGCGGAGCTTGGCTCGAAATGGGATAATCTTCTTCTTCTTCACTTCACGGGCTAGGCAAATTGCCTGTTCCGCCTCACAGTTGTTCTGTCCATCTTTTCATTGGCCTTCCTACATTCCTTGAACCTCTTGGCTTGTGGTTGAATGCTGCTCTTGGTAATCATGATACATTCATTCTTTCCACGTGTGTAAACCATTTCTCTCTATATTCTCTGATTTTCTCATCCAATGGATATATATTTAACTCTGTTCTTATATCTTCATTCCTTATCCGATCCAATATTGTGCAGCCTTTTGTTCTTCTAAGGAAGTTCATTTCTGCGCTTTGTATTCTACTTTGCAGTTTTTTGGTCATTACCCAAGATAAAGTCCACCGCTGTGGTCTCGAGGTAGCGTGCTGCCTTGTCACGCAGCGGGCCCAGGTTCGATCCTCGGTCGGGGCAGTTTTTCTGGGTGAGGTTTTTATCGGGGTTTTTCCTCACCTGTAAGACAAATGTCAGGAAAACTTTAAGGCCCAAACGGTCCCCGAAATCATATGGCCATCATCCTTATCATCATCATCCTTATCATTATCATCACCACCATCATCCTTCACCGGTGTGGAAAGCAACGGGAAGCTACCACACCTACACAATTCCCTAGTAAAGCTGCAAGCATAGCATGAAAACGCTAGGATTGCAGTGAAGGACCTGCCTTCGGGCAGAATTACTATGGATGGACCCAAGATAATAATGATGATAATAACAGTAATAATAATAATAATAATAATAATAATAATAAATAATAATAATAAATTCGCCTGTTCGCAAGCAATAGTTAAAACAACTAAGAGAGAAAAAAAATTGGCTAAACCAGAATTTGAACACTATCTCCAGCTTTATACGCTGGCGCACTAAACAATTGTGCTACTTAGACAATCCAAGGAAAGGCACAAATCTTTCTCTATTTGAAATCCACAGGTTATATTGTAATTATTTATATGTATTGTTAGTTTAATGTTATTGGTTTGTCTTTTCTAAAATAATGGTATTTAATCAGTCCCCAAAAGATTAACTAAATCGAATTAATAAATATGCCCACGCTGTAATATTAGTAATTTCTTTTTCACATAACAACAGAGTCGCTTCTACTAAGAAGACATTATTATGGCAATTTATTCAGTATCATATAAGCTAATTACAAATGTAGGGTCTAATATTGAAATTAATGTACTCTGGCTTGCTGTTCGCATGAAGTAGTTAATACAACTAAAGAATCAATACTAGTAAAATTCATATCAAATTCCGTTGAGGTGAAGTCATATCATGAAAGTTAATAATTAAATTGTACCTGTTGGTAGGTGTACAGGTTTGAGTATACATCACCGCACACAACAACAACGAGTAGCGGAAGCTCAACCTGCAGAAGATGGAAGACAACTTCCGAAAGCGCTCCAGTTAATTTTATATACAATATTTAACAAAGTTGAGGACGACGGCACCTACCAAACAGGTACAATTTAATTTTTAACTTTCATCATACAACTAAAGAAGTCATTAATTTCAATATTACGTTTTTAATTAGCTTATATGGCACTCAATGAGTTCCCATCAAAATGTATTCTCAGAATAAGAGACCCTGTTGTAATGTGAATAGAAGTTCACTAATAATAATAATAATAATAATAATAATAATAATAATAATAATGGTTTATTTTACCTGACGGAGTTAAGACCGTAAGGTCTTCTCTTCCACTTCACCAGGGTTAAATTATACATATATTAGCAATTAAGAATTATCTACAATTTGATTAATGATACATTATAAGCATAGGCTAGACAATATACAGATGACAAGGAAAGAACAAAAAATGATGATGATTATAATAATAATAATAATAATAATAATAATAATAATAACCCACACTTTGATTAAATAATAATTACAGATATGATTATTTGTGATGTAAAGGAAGCGGCGAATGCTGCAGTTCATTTTCTATTACCAGCAAAGTCGAAAATAGATAGGAAAAAGTATACAGAATATTTAAGGATAAATAAAAAAACATGTTTACATTGTTAATTAAGTCAATTACTTTTCTTCCCTAGAGAAGTAAGTTTAGCAATTACATGCCGTTGTCAATGGATACCAAGGCCTCTCTGGCAAATTCAATTTACTTCCCTAAAACAACATTATAATATTAGGCCATTATTAGTATAGGAGTGAACAAAAGTAATTTAATCTTATTAATTAAATTAGTGTCCAAAAAATGATCGCATTGGTATGGCAAGTAATCATTACCGCACACTGATTTTTCATTTGTTTTCGTTGTAACCAGAGAAAATACGATACTGTCAACTTATAAAGCATGTAAAAAACAATGGTAATAAGAAAGCCACGGTCGTTACAAAATTCACTGCATTTTGATGGATTACTTTTATGTCAGTGCTTAATATAAAATACACAAAACCTCAAAGAACTGAATGAGAAGATGTGAATATCGTAGTTGTCCTTATGTAAAAAATATGTTTGGACTGGATCGCCCAATCAGATTAGATTAAAAAAACCTACTCTTTTTGGTGTGGGTGACCCCACAGTCACTTGGGAGTTCAGTTCAGCTCTTTAGAGGTAGGGACTTTATAGATCGATGGGTACTAATAGGATGCGCGTCTGCTAGTCGATGGTTGTCGGTCTGTGTGATTACTGTACGGTTTATATACAGCATGTAACAAAATCAATGTTTAAATTTTGAGGCTAATAAAAATACGAAATAGTACAACGTGTCCACAAATATAGTAGCATACTTTAAACTACTACTACGTCGCTTTGAATAATCGTATCTAAATGAAATTTTGACAATCAAAAGAGAAACTCAAAAAGTTTTGTGCATGTTAACAATGTCAGCAATGGAGAATAATGGACAATACAGAAAACAATAGAGAATAATGGACAACAATACAGAAACTAAACTAAATTTAATCATGTTTTTTTTTGTGCTCGATATGGGTTCATTGTTGGATATTTAGCAGACAGCGATGTCTGCAGCGTCACTCGCGGAGGCAACATTCAATGTCTATGAAGTATAGCAAAAACTTTTTTAGTTTCTCTTTTGATTGTCGCCAATTTCATTTAGATGCGATTATCCAAAGCGACGTAGTAGTAGTTTAAAGAGCACACGGTGTATATTACGATGCGAGGTTGGGAAATGTTTTTTACAGAATCGAGGAAAATGTTTAAAAACCGAGCGATAGCGCCCAAATGGCGCCCTAACATCATGTGGTCATCATAATTATATCATATTCCCATTATTTAGTATGAATGTATGAGTGAATGGTGTGTCTTATCTTGAATGTTCGTGTTGTATCGGAGGTGGTCCCGCTATTGACCTGATCGCTCATACGGGGAAGCCATCTATGTCCTGTGTGGTAAAAAGGTAAATTGTAATCCAGAGTTTCAAATCCTCTTCCGAAGGTCATATCCCTGTAATACCCGAGAGGCTGGGGCACGTGAAAGTATCTATAAAGGGAAAAGTTAACCTAAGGTAAAGAGAAATAGATAATTACAAAATATAATCGAAACTGATTAGTGAAGGAATTAATAAAGACATACAATATACAGATGCAAGTATAATGAAGAAGATAATTGTAAAAAAAACACAGCTATACTCTAGTTGTCTCTCACACAGAGGGTCGAATTCAGTACGGTCTAGTTGAATTTCTGCTTTTTTTAAATGATTTTCCTCAATACGACAAATACCAAGAAATTTGGCCCATAATTTTCCTGAAAAAGTACAGCCCTCATAATTATTGTCATTAATATGTGTAATAAATTATTAACTTTACATGACAGTCATCTAACTCGAAATAATACAACAAGATTATAATAGATCAAAGATACGAATTACTATAATAATAACAATAATTTATTTATTTATTCTGGCACAGTTAAGACCATAAGGGCCTTCTTTACCACTCAACCAGCACAAATTACAAGCAATATTTGACAATATAGATTATATATATTATAAAGAATTAAACATATATATTAAATGTTGCAATGGAAATTGTATGTACAAACAACATTTTATAAGTAAAGAAAAGTGATCCCACTACATCCCTCAGGAGGCCCTTCGGGTAGAAGGAGGTTAAGGTTCCTACATTTTCTAGACAATCGGCACTTGATGTCAGCCGGATTATCAGCCCTGCGTATAGGCCGCCTTTACCCCCAGAACAGGCGTCTGGCACTCGTTCCCGTTAGAGGCTGAGTCGACCTCAGGGCCATAGTGCCGCCAAAAGGTTGGGTCGGTTTAAAAATCCTGATCCCCGCCGGGAATCCAACACTGGACCTTCCGGCTTGTAGCGCAGTCCCTTAACCGCTACCCTAACGGCGTGTCCCCAATAACAATAATAATACTTATGGTTATAATAATAATAATAATAATAATAATAATGTTATACGAGTAACACCAATTAATATATTATGTACCTTACATTGGGTAATGATGAAGTCGAGGTTAGAGCAAATATAAATTTAGATCTCTTTTAAAAGATGCCAATGTCAAATAATGCCATAAGAGTTGAAATTTCTATCCTAGATATACAAAATGTTATTTCTGAAGGTTTAAAGTCTAGGTGCCGTGATATTCGGTGAATAGAGAGAACTTCCTTTCACGAAGTTAAAAGTGTCCGTTTATTGCCCCGTATATTGTGGCACAAACAGTGCACTCCAATCAAACGCCAAGCGTATCTAAGGCAAAAGAGAACATTGAACTTGAGAGACGACACAACAATAGCCATAATCATTATGATTGAAGTTACTATAATTAACCTAATTGGCACTATCGAACCCGTAGGTTCATGGCCGCATCGACATAAGATCCCCACATCCCTATCCTGAGCTAGTGTTTTTCAATCATCCCCTGTATATTTTTTTAATCAATGTCACCAGGTCATCTTTACGACATTTCTGATATTCTCTCCTGGCATGGCGTACTTGTAACCCATCTGAGGCTGGGGCGCCAGGGGGCCCCTGAAAGCGGGGTTACGCTGCGCCAAAGATATGAAAGGTGATGATGCGCCAGGAGAGGCACCCCTGTATAATCTAATTCCCTCAAACCATGGTTAATTTTATTCTCCCACACTCATTATTGAACTATGGAACCCTTAGGTTCATGGCCGCGCGGACATAAGATCTCCATACATCCCTCTTCTGAGTTCCATCCGTCCATAGTAACTCTGCCCGAGGGCAAGTCTTTCACTGCAATCATAGCATTTTCATGCTATGCTTTGCAACTTTACTAGGGGATTATAGGTGTGGTAGCTTCCCGTTGCTTTCCACGCCGGTGAAGGATGATGATGATAATTATAAGGATGATGATGATGATGGCCGGTTGATTTTTCGGGGACCGTTGGGTCCTAAGCTTCCTGACATTTGTCTTACAGATGAGGAAAAATCCCGAAAAAATTCACCCAAGAACCGAACTCGGGCCCGCTGCGTGACAAGGCAGCACGCTACCTCGAGACCACAGCGATGGACTATCCTGAGTTAATGTTTTCCAACCATCCCCTGTATAATCTACTTCCCTCAAATCATGGTTAATGTTATTCTCCCACCTCATTATTGGCCTACTACTGAGCCCTTTCCCTCTGGTATTTCTAGAATCATGGAATGTTAGTATATTACAAAATAAATCACCCAAAAAGTTATGAATTAACTAAACTATTTATTCTTCAAAATGGTCCATATCTCAGTGTGAAACTCACTATGCAATGTTTATGTTATTAATTTATAACACATGTATTGAACAACATGCATGGATTGAATAAAATTAACAAACATGCAATTATTAATTGTCGGTCTGTGATCATCATCTTCACCAACTTGAAGGTTCCTTCTGAATCAGGCCCGACTAAAGAATTGTTAAAACTAGTGATCGTCCAGTGGTCGAAATTCGACCACAATTAATTAAAATTTTAAGTTTATCACAAATACGTCATTATGCATTAATTTTCGATATAATTTAAAAATACGAGCGATAGGTATAGTTTGGCTAAGCCATATTCAAAAAAGCAATAACGCGTCATTTATATACTATTTATACTATTTAAATATGGATTTGGCCTATTACTATGTGTACGGGAATATATATCCCTTCTTCATTGTATCTCACTCAATCCTTCAATTTTCTATGTCGAGGTATAGTGGAAGTAGGTGCGAATAAGTAAATATAAAAGAAAAAATATGTAATGAAATTACTGAAACAAAGAGTAGACAGGGTTTAATAATAAAACGTATTCACTTTTTTAAAATCACTAATAATAAATACGCGAGAGTAAGTCAATTCACATTGCTGCTGCACAATTTCCTTTTTTCAACAATGCACTTTCAGTATGAACGCAATAGTATATTACGATGCAAGGTTGGGAAGTGGTATTTACAGAATCGAGGAAAATGTTTAAAAACCGAGCGATAGTGAGGTTTTAATTTCCGAGATTCTGTAAAACACTTCACAAATGTGCGTTGTACATTATTTTTGCGCGATGGTGTTTTCAAAATAATGAATAGTAGTAAAATAATGACATCTTTGTTGGAAATATTTGCGTTCATTATAAACAATTGAGTAACGTTAACAGTGTGGGCAATGTTTATTAGTTGAAATAACAGGAGGCCTTGGGAACAATTATTGATAACATGGCCGCAAGTACGTATTTATTGTTTTACATTGTTTCAAATAAAGTTCAGTTCATTTAAAATGCAGTGATTTGTTTCGTATAATGTATATTAACTCTAAGTTTTGGATATTTTTTTGTATATACATTGTACGTAGTATTCATAGAGGGCAATGGTTTTACTTCCCGCACGTGGGTGTAAATGTAATATTATAGTATAGTTATTTAGGTTGACAATCCCGAAATGTAGGAAGTTGAACTTTCAATAATGGTCGCCATTGCTGTAAGTACGACAAAATGCGCTATCGTGCAAAAACAAATGAATGAGTACACAAATAAACAAATGAATGAGTAGACAAATGAATGAGTAATACACATAAATTCCTTAGAGACAATTAATTTTGTTTTTTACGCGATAGTGCGTTTTGTCGTACTTACCAGCAATGAAGACCACGATTGAAAGTTCAATTTCCTACATTTCGGGATTGCCAACCTAAATAACTATACTGTAATATTATATATTACAACCCACGTGCGGGAAGTAAAACCACTGTCATTTATGTACATACAAAAATATATCCAAAAGGTAGTGTTAATATATATTATATGAAAAAAATCACTGCATTCTAAATGAACTGAACTTTATTTGAAACAATATTGAAAGTTGACATAATACAATTCTACTGAAAACGTTTAGACTTTTTAGCTTTACGTCCAATATTCTTCTTTTAAACTTATCATCGTCATCAGCATTGAATATTCTGACCACAAACTCGCTGGAGACTTTAATGTTTCACTCATATGCACGAAATAATCAACCATACTTTTTTCAATTAGGCCTACAGTACAATCCAGCCACTTTCTGAATGAAATGTATGTTTTTTCATATCTTAATTTAGATTTATCTGGCACTAAAAAAGCACACCTAACTTCCCGCGCTTCTTCGATTTCGTCGTTTTGACTACAATCATTCATACTTGCACAGCCATTTCATGCGAGATTAATATCAAGGCCTGCTATAATCTCAATAATTATTTTCGGCATTTAGCACATATACATTGGCCAGACTGCTAACGTCAGTCAATTGTTTATAATGAACGCAAATATTTCCAAGAAAGGTGTTATTATTTTACTATTATTTATTATTTTGAAAACACCATCGCGCAAAAAATAATGTACAACACACGTTTGTGAAGTGTTTTACAGAATCTCGAAAATTAAAAACCTCGCTATCCTCCATTCTGTAAATACCACTTCCCAACCTCATATTGTAATATATTATTATTGAATTTAATTTATTTGTAACCCATATTATACATAAAATTATTTTTCTGCACTCCTTCTCTATGTGAACTTTAATTATGCCAAATATCACACTCCTCTGTGCACGCAATGTGCTTACAAAGGGGTGCAAAGTGTTTCCTTCACGTATTAATATATAGATACTTGTAAGTCTTTTGTTGGTCTTCCTAATTTTTTTTTCAAATGATGTGGTATAACAAGTTGTCTTTGGTAAACTGTTGGCATACGTAAGACATGTTGTGTCCATTATACACTGACGCTGCTCAATTTTAGTGAATTCCAAGGAATTCAGATCGTTCTCATGAAAAAAAAATTAAATGTGTATTACAGACTTCTAGAGATTGTAGAGGGGACTTAGTAGATAAAGTTTTGGTAAGGAACTCATGTCCGGAAACGTAACATTTCTATGTAAAATAAGTTTGAAGATCGAAACGCAATGGGCTGATATCGTGTGCCTTGTGTTTCAGAATAAGTGTTACAGACTTCTAGGGGTTGTAATACACCTTTAGAGTCGGAGGAAGATCTTCTTGCACGAATTCTGATGGCAGAAGAAAGTATTGAGCACACACCAGGTCGTGTGAGGCGTGTGTATGGAAACGTGCGTCACAGGTACACTTTGTGCAACGAACAACAGGATCGCCACGTGGAGCCACACTTGTAGTACAACTCCTAGAAATCTGAAATACTTGTTCTGAAACATCCTGTATATAGCCCATGTGCTAATCATGACATTGACTAATTATCCACAAAGTCTCATCGAATCCGTTCTGTTCTGCCGTTAAAGTATGATTGAGTAATAGACACCCGAACTTCCTCGCATTAATAATAGATATTGGTGTGATGTGATTACATTTTGGTATTTTTTATCATGCCTATAAATATGATTAATACATTTTTTTACACTCTGTACATTGGAATAAAAAAGAGGTAAACAATAAGGGAATATCAATTACACTGGTCAACATGAGTTTTGTCTCATGAGTATCAATAGTTGTACTTAATGCAGTATTTTATCGTGTTTTCAAATATGTATTCGGAATTTCTCCATCGCTCACAGTTTTTTTTATTTCAATTTCAATTAATGAATTTAAATAATTATTTTTAATAAACGTTTTTCGTCCATTTGTTCATTGTAAAATGAAACCAAATGATCTATGGAAAAGAGATATCAAGACAAATGGAATCCTAATATGCTAGCCGATTATTGTTGAACCATCAAAAGGGATGCTCCACAGGCGAAATATAGCAGAAAATCGTCAT
Organism: Diploptera punctata; assembly: GCA_030220185.1. Classification (NCBI taxonomy): domain Eukaryota; kingdom Metazoa; phylum Arthropoda; class Insecta; order Blattodea; family Blaberidae; genus Diploptera; species Diploptera punctata. Next base: position 77,649 of record JASPKZ010002313.1, on the reverse strand, counting down.
TTCTTACTTTCTAGGGGAGTCCGAATGTTCGAATATTATATAGTTACGAATGTAGAAAATATTAAAGTGTTTGAGTGTTTGAAATTATAAATTCCAGTCTCTCGGCAACCTTGTGTGATAGGGAAAAACTGATATCATATTTGAATTCAGGAGAAAAAATACTATCAAAATCACATATTTTTCTTTCTCAGACAAAAAAGAAGTTTTTTTTTTGTTGCTCAGTGTCAGTGTAATTTAAATTGCTAGATCTTAAAAAAAAAAACCCTTTCGTTCATACATATCGTCTGTTTCACACTGAATTATTTTGAAACTTGGACATCACTAACTAACTAAACTAACGAACTCACTGGCACTCTCCAACCCATAGATTCATGGCCGCGCGGACATAAGCTCTCCATACACTCTCCATACCTCTCTGATGTTTCCAATCATTCTCTGTATAATCTACTTCCCTCAAGTGATATTAATGTTATTCTCCCATCTCATCCTTGGTTTACCAAATGGACGTTTTCCCTCTGGTTTTCCTACAGGAAGCTTCCATGCATGTCTTTCATTCCCCATTCGTGCCACATGCCCTGCCCATCGCAGTCTATGAGGCTTAACTGTTCTTATTATATCTGGATTCCTATAAAGAATGTCGTTCATAATTCAACATCACCCTAAGTATGTATGTGGCAGACTTTTTCTTGGGATCAGGACAGCCAATATGATTTTTCCTTCTAATAATACATGGGGTGTTGGAAGGATCATTATTTATTCTTCTCGTAGTAGATCGTGAAGGCAAACTGGCAATTTCGAAGGAAAGTCAACAAGGGGGCAGCATCACAATTCTCCAGAGATGAAGAAATTGACCCTTGTGAGTGATCTTGCCACTTGTATGACCAGAGGGCTTGTCACGCTGACAGTAAAAAACAGCTATTCCTCATTGAAAAGAGGGGATAGGGATACCGAAAGTGGAAGATGTGTTGAATGCTAAACAACCCACATTTCAGTTCTCCTGCTCTCAACCTCAATAAAAGTATTATTCATTATTAAACTAGATGCCATACTAACTAACCTCAGAATCTATCAAACTCAGGTCCATGGTGCGACCCCATTCTCTACAACTCGATTCCTTACCACAGGAATTCATTAACCTATATTTTCTTTAAATATGGCTTAACGACTTCTTGTTTATCTGCATAAATGAATTTGTTATTATTATTGTATAATAATAATAATCACATCATTATTACCGTAATTATTATTACTATTATTATTATTATTATTATTATTATTATTATTATTATTATTATTATTATTATCTTATAATTTAACATTTCAAGATGAAGCTGATATATCAAAGAAAATCACAAATTTCACAAAAACAACGGGGATAATTAACATTATAATGAAACCATCTTTAGTACAGAAATACAAATGATTACGGCTTTATAAGGTTCTCGCAAGACCAGTATTAAGATATGGTAGTGAAGCATGGACAATACGAAGAAGAGATGAAAGCCGAATAACAGCAAATGAGATGCGATTTATGCGCCGTACAGCAGGCTATACAAAGTGGGACCATAAAATAAATGAGGAAATCATGGAAGAGTTGGATGTAGAATCCATTCTTCTATTCTCCACCATATACAAAACTACCAGAACAACTGGAAAGCCCATCTTCAACGAATGCCGTCTCATAGAATTCCAAAAGCCATGCTTCGTTACTGCCCCAAGGCAAAAGATCGTTGGGAAGTCAAAAAAAGCGCTGGATGGAAAACTCCTCTTTGAGACCGTAACAGGCCACACGGCCTAATACTTGCATGGATGATTATTATATTTATTATCATATTCAATAGTGAGAAGTGCTGTCACATATGGAGCTGAAGTTTGGAAATTCAACAAAAACTTTGAACAAAAACTTATGTCGATGGAAATGGATTTCGTAAGGAGAGCAGCAATATGTTCAAAATTAGAAAAAATAAGAAATACTGTCTTACGAGAAAAAATGAATATTAGATATTCAATAGTAGATTATATAAGATATAAGCAATTAAATTGGTATGGGCATGCAAGACGAATGCAAAAAGAAAGGTTACCCAGAAAAACATTGGAATGGTGTCCACCTGGAAGAAGAAGGAAAGGAAGATATCGAAACTCGTGGATGCAAGAAATGAGAACTGGAATGAGAACAAGAGGACTGGAGGACAGAGAGTGGATGGATGAGACGAGTGGAGAAGGAAAATAAAACTTTAGACACAGAAAGATATCTATATATAAATAAATTATCATCATCGCCATTATTATTACTATCATTATCATTATTATTGTTTACATCATTATGGTTATTATTACTATTATTATTATCATTATTATTATTATTATCTTTTTTTGTTAGAATGTTAAATTCGGTGCTGTGAAGTAGAAACATTCTCAACAAAACAAAACAAAACAATATATATATATATATATATATATATAGTTCATTGGTGGAGAGTATACTATTGTATGGGCCGGAAACGTGAATATTAAGCAGAGAGCAAGAACATGAACTATTGGTGACGGAGATGGACTTTTGGAGGAGGGCTTCTGGAAATTCAAGAAAAGACAAAATTATAAATACTAAAATCAGAGAAATACTGGATGTTCAAAAAGATGTTCTACAGTTATTGAAGAAAGAAGACTAAAATTGTTTGGCCATGTAAAGAGGATGTCAGATAACAGGATACCTAAAATGATATTAAATTTTGAAGCGGAGGGCAACAGAAGAAAGGCGAGACCAAAAGAACAGTGGATTCAAGTAGTACATAGGAGTATGGTGTCGAGAGGATTAACACAGAGTAATGCAGAGAATAGGAGTTTATGGAAGAATAAAATTTGTAATGCATTGTCGGAAAACTACTGTAGAGAAATTTCTAATAAAGTAAATTATTATTAGTAGAAGTAGTAGTATCATCATCATTATTATCATTATTATTATTAGTAGTAGTAGTAGTAGTAGTAGTAGTAGTAGTAGTAGTAGTATTGGAACTGGAAGTAAATATCAATAAACTAAATAAGATATGGTCACACATAGAAATACATTATAATATAATGGAAATGGACAGTTAATGACAAATGAGAGTAATTTTGAGGAAGTGGCTGAATTCAAATATCTACGAACAATAATCACAAATAGGAACGAGATTCAACTCAACTCACTGGCACTATCGAACCCGTAGGTTCATGGCTGCGCGGACATAAGCTTTCCATACATCTCTATCCTGGGCCAATGTTTTCCAATCAGTCCCTGTATAATCTACTTCCCTCAAATCATAGTTAATGTTATTCTCCCACCTCATTCTTGGTCTACCAACTGGACTTTTTCCCTCTGGTTTTCCTACCAGAGGAACGAGATGCACAAAGAAATCGAACATAGGCTCAATTGTGGAAATGCATGATATTATGCATTACAGAGACTCGACGTCCCAACTCCTTTCAAAAAACGTTAAACTGAAAATATATAAAAACTATTGTTCTACCAGTTAACATGGACTCTTACTTTAAGTGAGGAAAGGAGATTACGAGTATTTGAGAATAAAGTTTTTAGGATAATTTTTGGACCAACGAGAGATGAACAGACAAGTGAATGGAGAAGACTTGTGGCAGGAATATATGTATGCCCCAACGTTGGGTGGCAATATGAGAAAGAATGTAGGGTCATTCCCAGGTTTATTTGGACAATAAAGGATTTGATGGGTGTCGGATTTATAAAGGACTTCCTCGGTTCATTGAGGAATTTGGGTACTCGGTTTGCTCGGGTTTAAACGTCGGTAGGCATGGGGTTCTTATTCAGGGATTCCACGAGGACTTCGTCGGGCAGAATTAATTGTGTCGAACACATTTTGCTTAATGTAATTTATTGTATCTTGAACACACGTGAAATGGTTATCACTGTATCAATGTATCCCTTCGCACTGATCTCACAATCGGCGATGGCGTCTATCGTGGGTTTACCGCGTTAATAATTATTCAATGGCGTACTAGCTCACTGATTTCATGAAGTTTAAATACTCAGTCGATTCCCTATGATCGATTAATCTCTTACGTGCTTACTAACAGTCAAGAGAATTGCTGCGTCTTATTTAAGTTTACTCGCGGATACTCTAAATTATTCTTGTGATTAATAAAATTGTTTAAGTCCCGATACTTGAGATACTTCGGTGAAAATCCTAAGTTCTTAAATTCAAGTTACCCCTGGTGACTATGCTGCCAGTGTGTGATTATGACGTGGGCAATGCCCGAGCACAGTCACAAGTGTCTGAGGTTCGTCTCCCTCGCCTATTACGTAAATTAGGTTCTTCCACTATATCGACCTCGTGGACCTGAGATCAGTGCTTAGGCACACGTAACAAATAATATGATTGGTTAATCTGTTCTTATAGAATAACCTGAGAAGGGGTTACAAATTTGTTATTGGTCATTTTGTCTTCGGACGTTATGCCCTATCAGTGATGGCTTCACGTACAGTCGGGTCACAAGTTTGTTACTTATGCCACTGGGTTTTTCCTAGGGCATTCATCTTTACTTCTAGTAGGCCCTAACGCTTGAGTTTCCTCTCCTTCCACACTTTTTACTAGCGTTGTTTGTCCCAAGTTGAAATCCGCGGTCATATATTTACTTATCGTATTCTGACTGTCAACGCAGAGCTGTTAAGTTCTGCTTCACAAAAGATTGCCAGTTAAACCCTGAGAATAAAAGGATTTTGCTAAGATAGTAACTCTTTGTAAAGCGTCCGCCGCTTCCGCCTATTCACAAAAGAAAGGGTTGCATCTACCTAAGTTTCCTTGCCTTGATAATGACTAGTCATTTAGTTGTCATTAATGCTAATTTCATTGGATCATTTCATTTGCCAATTGTCATTTCATAATGATGTTCTACTCGCCTTCCTGATTAATTTAAGTATACTCATGATCTAAGTCTGACACTGCTTCTCTCAATAGCCTTCCTGATTGTTTATGATTTTAATTGCCTGGTATTGGGATTTGTTAATTTACTCAGTTACTCTATGCAAAGGAGGCCGGGTGAATGACTGGGTACAGACTACGTAACAGTGAACTACATGGCCTTTATAGGAAGCCAGATATAATAAGAACAGTTAAGTCTCGTAGACTGCGATGGGCAGGGCATGAGGCACAAATGGGGAATGAAAGATGTGAATGGAAGCTTCTTGTAGAAAAACCAGAGGGAAAACGCCCAGTTGGTAGACCATGAATGAGGTGAGAGAATAACACTAACTGTTATTTGAGGGCAGTAGATTATACAGGGAATGATTGTAAAACATTAGTTCAGGATAGGGTTGTATGGAGAGCTTATGTCCGTGCGGCCATGAACCTATAGTGGCAGTGAGTTATTTATTATTATTATTATTATTATTATATTATATTATCATTATTAAATTATACATTATTTAAAATGTAATCCAGACGTATATTAATGTCTACTATTAAAAAAATAACAACATCAAATAACATTTGTGTTAAGTGCAAAACAGATTATCGAAAATTAATAATTCGGTTGCAGGTCACTTTTTAAAAACTTTCCCGCAATTGTGTTTTAATGCGCTTACAAGACTTGTGTATTAGATTACTAGATTTTTCGAGACCAAAGAATAATGAAGTGAAGAGAAAGGAAGGAACCAGTCCGACGCTGTGAGATTGGACATAAAATACTGGTAACATGTCGGGATTGGAAAGTAAAAGCACATAGTAACAAACAAAATGATACATTTCCTGAGCTTACAGCACGTCAGAGAGCTTCTATCCGGACAGGATCTTCAGCAAGACGAAAGGGTATGGATCAGAATAATCTCTGCCTGCCACACATCGGTCGTTTTCTTTTGTTGAAACATTCAGGCTTATCCACTAGAAGGGACACCCCGTAATATTGAAAAAAAAAACACTTGTATAAACGTCATTGCTATTCTATAGACTTGCCATTCCTTACAAAATAAAAACAGCAGACACAAGAATTTCACTTTTTACACTGTTGAAGAGAACAATTTTATAAAAATAGTTGTAATAGATTTAAAACCACCCATTTCTGACAGGAATCTAATAACGATGCAAGGGGTGAACTCCTACATGGGGATTTCAACAGTGATATGCTTCTCACGTCCGAAGGTTCTTCAACGTGCAACTTATCTCTGCGACATAGGATCAATACACCATTTTTTTGTTTCGTTAAGAAAACTTTACGATGCAGAGAAGATTATTTTCATATCTTCAGTTAAGGAAATTTATATATATTGAATGTTAGAGACTGGAATGTCAACGAAAGAGTAGACACCTTTCTAGCTGCACCCTACCCTAACGAAAGACCAGACATTCATCTACAGAAATTATGATCACATGTCAGGGCTCTTCGCACTCAAGTACACCTGGACATGATTGCATACCTAACCTAGCGATCAAACACCTACCGCGCAAAGCGCTACTCTTCTTCTCACCATATTCAAATTCTGTATCCAATTTAAACACTTCCCTGCAGCTTGGAAGATGGCTAAAGTTGTTGTACTGCCGAAACCAGGAAAAGATCCAACTATTCCTAAAAATTTACGTCCAATAAGCCAGTACTAGGAAAAATCCTAGAAAAACTCACTCTGGCCAGACTCAAAATTGAAATTTTAACTAAAGAACTATTACCAAATCACCAATTCGGCGTCCGAAATTGTCATAGCAAATCGCTAGCAAGGCTCATAGACCAAATTGTCACTAGTTTCAACTCCAAACGTAGTACAATAGCTGCCTTTCTCGACATTAAGAAAGCGTTTGACACAACTTGGATAAACAGATTGTTATATAAGCTAATATAATTCAAAATTAATCCAAATGTAATCAAAATTCTCTCCATCTACCTGAGGAATAGAACATTCTTTGTCTCAATGCAATCAAAACTTAAATCCATCCCCTTACCTATTTGCAACATTCCAGCGAACTATAAGTATCATATTTGAATGGTTTCCCTCCTAGGACATCAAACTAAATGTCGTCCTGTTTACCAAATCGAACACTCCCTGCCCAATTCAGCTCACTATGGGTGTGAAACCTCTGCCAGTAGAGACTTGTGTTAAATATTTAGGCCTAATTTGGACAAAAAGCTAACATTTATAGCCTATACTGATTACAATGCAAGTAGAGCTCAACAAGGAATAACTATACTATATCCCTTTTTCAAGTCGCCATCGCTGTCCCAAAGGATCAAGGTCACATTATATGCGGCCGTGATCTGCAGTATGATATTGTATGGCTGCGAGTCTCTGAGTATTCTTGCGAAATAGCACAAAAATAAACTGCAAATAATGCAGTATAGATGTTTAAAAATCATAATTTCGGCCCCGCGTTACACAAGGATAACAGAGATGCATGAGACCACGAAGGTGCCATATATTGATACCATCTGTAGCGATTAATATGTAAGGAGACATATAAACTAAGATACAACTCTAATATGCATGGAGCTGAAACTAAAATGTTCCGAAATATATTAAATTGTTATTAAAATTAAATAAATCTATAAAAAAAATGAAAATAGAATATATTACTAATATCGCTATAAAATATGTATGTGGAAAAGTAAAAATATCCAGGTAAAAATTCCACCTACATTTGTCTAGAATAAATACTGTAAAACGCTACCTGCTATACAAATGACAAATAAAGAGGTATTGTCAGAACTCTACCTACTACACAACTTACAAATAATATAGGAACACAAAAAGGGTATTGTCAAAAGAATTCCAATTAGCAGTCTATACAACTAATAAGAAAAGATAACATTAGTTAGCTATTTAAAATATTAAAAATCTATTGACCAATTCTTAGAAACCAATTAACGCTACTAAGCAATTCAAAGGAATGATGATAAAGAATTTCTACCTGCCTAGTACAGACAACATTCATTCACCTCTAGAAAAGATAATCTCTTAACATTGACAGTTTACAAAGAAACTGATAAACATTTTTCTATTAAATATCAAAGAACCAATTTACCCAGTTCTTAGAAATGTTATACATACTAGTAAATAATATTATAAAACATAAATATATATTCAATTGTAAGGAGTGGTTTCGAGAAAAGTAGGAGGAGCCACCGCCTTTATAAGCGAGAACTTATATCAAAATACACTCACTATCACTATACTAGTGTGTGAAACATAGTAGATCTGCAGACCGCGATCTCCGATTCAGTTAAAAATCGCTTACTATCACTCTCAGTGACTCTGTGTTCAGTGTTGGAACATCGTAGACCTGCAGACCGCGATCTCCGATTCAGTGTTAATATTAGATTCGTCCGAGAAATAGAATAGTTAAATTTAAAGTTATAGTCCGTTAAGCATTTGGACTTTAAAAATATTGACTCGAGCGCGTGGACCTCTAAGTATTTCATCGACTCCACTCTTAGATAAAACTTGTAACTGTATTAACAAAAGTGTATTTCTCCGAAAATAAAGAGTTCTTGGATTCGTTAAAATTGAGTGTACGTTTATACGTTGTTCTTTTGCTTATAAAGAGTTCATAATCCTGAGATCTTATGCCTACCACTGAGCTCCGGTACACATCATAAGTGAAAGGGTTACAACCATGTTTCAAAAAATAAACGAACATGAAAACCCAACGGTACGCAGTATAGGACACCTTCCGCAATGGCATACAATACATCGAAACATAGTCGATGAAATAAATTAACCATAGCGCTCAGCATGGAAAAATGAAGGAAAGGAAGGTCAGCGCAGAGTGGAGTGGCTCATTCTGGTCACTGAATCGAGCCGAGCTCTTCAGTGACACAGTTTCTGATACCCCAATCAAGCGGGACCTACTCGCCTTGAGTATAAAATTTTCATTGATCACTAAAATCCCCGAAAAAAACCGCCATATAAGCAAGGGCAAAACTAGCTAAGCCCAATACTGATAACACACATCAATTAGCCGACAAGGGATAAAAGCAGATCCCAGAACACGGCACACTGGACAGCGAAAATAGCTGTGAACGAGCGAACGAGACTGTAGACAACAGGATTGCATTGCAAAATGTAATAACAACGTTGAAAAGGCTAAGATTCGCCTTGGAGTGTACTGTAGTGAATGAATAAATTAATAGACACAACCATTACATATAACCTAATATTCTAGCGCGGATGTGGCCTTATATGTTAAAGTGTCTATAAATAACAATTATTAAAACAGTGTTATTTATTTATTTTCATTTCGGTTTAACATTTTTAATGCATTGAGCATTGAGTTTCACTAATTTAAGGGTTAAAACCAAGTCAGGTAAATGAATGATCCATAAAATTAATTAAATTAAACCAGATAACAAACAGGCACTAAATACTAACTCATTGGCACTGTCGAACCCGTAGATTCATAGCCGGGCGGACATAAGCTCTCCATACATCCATATTCTAAGCTAATATTTTCCGATCATCCCTGTATAATCTACTTCCCTTAAATCATGGTTAATGTTATTATCCCGCCTCACTCTTGGTCTACTAACTCGGCGTTTTCCCTCTGGGTTTCCTACAAGAAGCTTTCATGCTCCTTTTTCATTCCACATTAGTACCACATGTCCTGCCATCACAGTCTAAAGGACTTATAGGCCTTCTTTATCCGCTCTTAGAGTGATCCTAACATAAACAAACGCCAATTGTATCCTTCCGCCATTCGCACCACAATTACTGTCACATTGACGGGGAGCACGTGTGAAGTACATAAGATGTGTGATCGTTGAATGGGGTAGATTACAAGAAAGCTGGTGAGATTTTTCACTGAACTTGTGAAATACTTTCAAAATAACTGTTATTTGACTATTAGTCAATGGTTTGCCAGACTTATGTTTTAAAAATTTAGATGGCGACACAGCAATAGAAGACTCGACACCTTCAGCCATTTTGTTGGCAACAGAATCGACTGAAGCATAACTCATGTGAATCATCCATATGTAATAAATAATTTTAATTTGTAATGATTATGTATATTTTAGAGTGTTTTCAATGTTATTATTTTCATTCACGAAGAATAAGAAGTATATTCAGAAGACATATTTCTAATTTTATGAAGGGAACTACTTTTTTGCGTACTTACTGCTTCTAGATCGTACGTCGGTTTCCATAACCAATGAAAAGCGAGCAGTTCACATGGTTTTGTTCTGATGAGGATCACTTTAAGAGCGAATAGCCTTTAACTGCTCTTATTATATCTGTATTCATATAAAGATCATGTAGTTCACTGTTATGTAGTCTTTTACATTCACCTGTGTGTTCATCTCTCTTTGGTCTAAAAATTGTATTAAAAACTTTAACAAAATATGCACAAATACCAAATTTTGTGAAGCATACAGTTTGGTATGTGGATAATTAAGGAGAAGGGTTGTAGTGAGTAGTTCCAGGGAATGGGGATATTGAAAACTTAGAACGAGAACTATCCAAATGATCAACTATAACTTACTCAACTATGCAAACTAAATGAAGATCAATACCAGTGCTGAGTTGATGGTATGTTGCTAATTCAACTAACCCAAGTTATTTGGGTTAGTTGATTTAAAATTAATTTAAATAGTTTTAAATTCTGAAGTTATAAAGAAGTCTAGAATAAATCCGAACGCAAGACAGTGTGTTGTGTACTTTTATACGGTGTGTTCCAGAACTCCCATTTACATATTTCTGAGTTGTAGGAAGGATTTAATGGATATTGTAGCAGTTGGTCAGCGGTTCGTCTTCACGTAGTTTATGTTGTAAATAATTGTAAATAATATTGTAATATTTCACTATAATTTTATTTGATTCTACAGATTTTTAATAACAGTTCACTCATAATTTGCAGTAAAAGTTACTCTTATTTTAATGTTTATCTCACACACAATTATTTTATAAGCTCTAATGAGTCCACTCGCTGCAGCTCTCTCCCCCCCCTCTCTCTCTCTCTCTCTCTCTCTCTCTCTCTCTCTCTCTCTCTCTCTCTCTCTCTAACTCTCTCTCTATCTCTGTTTATATATCTCTCTATCTCTCTCTCTATATATATATATATATTTCGTCCACCGCTGTGGTCTCGAGGTAGCGTGCTGCCTTGTCACGCAGCGGGCCCGGGTTCGATTCCCGGTCGGGACAGACTCCTGGGTGAGGTTTTTTCGGGGTTTTACCTCACCTGCAGGACAAATGTCAGGAAGCTTAGGGCCCAACGGTCCCCGAAAATCATCCGGCCATCATCACCCTTATCATTATCATCGTCATATCCATCACCGGTGTGGAAAGCAACGGGAAGCTACCACACCTATAATTTCCTAGTAAAGCAGCGAAGCGTAGCATGAAAATGCTATGATTGCAGTGAAAGACCTGACCTCGGGCAGAATTACTATGGATGGGTATATATCTCTATATCACTTTCATATCTCTCTCTCTCTCTCTCTCTCTCTCTATTTATATATATATATATTTCTCTCTATCTATCTCTTTTCTCTCTATTCCTCTCTATCTATCTCTTTCTCTCTCTTTCTCTCTATTTCTATCTCTTTCTCTCTATATATCTCTCTCTATTTGTCTGTCTGTATGCTCACTTTACCGCTGCTCACACAACTAACTCGCTTCCTGCCTTACCACAAATTATATAGGCGGGGAGGAACTTTCTAGGCTTATGATACAGAAACCTCAAGTATGGAAATTTCTGGCCACCGATCCTTCCCGAAAGGGGAATTAGAGATTCGTAGAGCCTAGATATTTCGATGATCTGCACGGGTCTTTCAACTCGCGAGTCGGCGATCCTACCAATCTTTTATAATTACATTGAGTTTGAAAGTTTTGAGAAACTGTATCGACATTCCTTCGTCCGGGCCCATAGAAGGTAAAGATTAATCTACCTTTCCTTTTATTATTTAACATATACTACTGAATGCTAAACAGTATTATAATCTTGGAAGCTAGAAGGAAAAAGGGGATTAATTTGGTTTCAGAAAGCTTTAGAATATAAATCAATATCAAACATGACTAGCTACGCAATTACTCGTAGTAAACATAAGTTAACTAAAAAAATGTAACTTTTAATTAGAGTCATAAGTCACATAATTGACATACAAATAACATAACAAAAGTTTATCTTCTTGACCATTGAAAGAAAAGACATGAATGAAATAATATAAATCGGTCATCAAAAGAAAAAGTCAATAATGATAATAATAATAAACATACATACATACACACACTCAATCCAGTCCAGCCAAGGGCTAGGGTTCACAGTCCTGGTTGCCCTACCCTGGCTTATGGGACTGATTAAACCAAACAGCTCCCTCGAGCCACCGTCGATATGACCACGACGATTCCAAAGTAGATTATGACACTGATATTCACTTGCACAGCTTATTTGAGGCCTTCGATAAAAAGCCGTACTGGCTGTAATGTATAATTCCCAAATATGTCTTCTTAATAAAGGAGCCGCCATTTGCAAGATAGAAGCATGGCTTCACAGCATTTGGTGGATGGGAATTACAATGTATATAGAGAAGGATTTGCGTTTAGATCGGTACTTGCTCAGGTAGCTCAGTTGGTAGAGCACTTGGTCTAGAGAACCAAGGGTCCCGGGTTCAAGTCCCGGTCTGAGCATATAATTTTTCTCTTCAAATATAAAAACTTCTTATTTAATTTAAGGTCCCCTTTAAACAACTCAAGTTGTTAGGCTCGCAGTTCAGATCTAGACAAAGAGCCAGACAAATCTTACTCAGAGGCTTTTATTTCAGGCTTGAGGATCTATTACATGACGTAAATGTACGACACGGGATCTACAGCTATAATCCCCATCCGATGGAAGGCGTATTCAGAATATTTATGTCCTGAAAAAATTAATTGACCTTGCCCAGATTTGAATCCACGATCCTCGGAACCAGACACGAGCATGGCAACAATTAGTCCGCCAAATTCTAAAAATCATCTAGCCACTATAAGGGTGACATGTAGTCAGCATCTCGAGTGACTCCAGTCGTTATATGTAGATTTCTCAACCTGCGGGCACTACTTATAGTAGCTACCCAAATTCCTCACGATTCTGGGTGAAATTCCATGAGATCTTTCTTTTCCCCATAAGAACTCGAATCAGCGCAATTTCCGTAGCTATGCACCAAGGCATCATGCCTTAAACCAGACGGCTATGACACGGGACTTTTAGGGTATATACATATGGCCATCATCATCATTATCATCCTTATTATCATCTCATCATCATCATCCTTCACCTGTGTGGAAAGCAACGGGAAGCTACCACACCTACAATTCCCTAGTAAAGCTGCAAAGCATAGCATGAAAATGCTATGATTGCAGTGAAAGACCTGCCCTCGGGCAGAATTACTATGGATGGACATCTTGAAATTATGTTTTACTTATCGTATTTTTTTAATTTGATTGGTGTGAGAATGGGGACAGAGCACTTCCTTTTTATGTAAATTTCACAAAGTAGTCTAGTAAAATATCGCATTACAGTTGATGTGCATGTTTTCCCTTGCCAAACTAGCCGCAATTAGTTTTAATTGGTCCCGTGTCTATAAACCGCCCATTACGCATCGTAAACAATTTTTGCGTGAATGCGTTGTGCAAATGACAGTCAATTATAATATAACGCAAACGTTCAGGAGCTAAAAGATGTTTTACAACAAATGATATTAAAATACGATGGATGCTATGTTCAGCGTTCACAAACCAACTACCATAGATGTTTATATTCTCTAACATATTATTTGTAATATTTTTACATACACTAATCCAGATAAAATGTATTAAAGAGTCTATAAACACAAATGAATGAATGAAAAAATAATTATTTTAAAATTACGATAGGTGCAAAGTTAAAAAAAACTATCTTTGTCTAAAAACAAGGCTTATCTTTTCATAAAAATCGAAAAATAACATTAACAAAGGACTTCATCTAGGGTAATGTTATGTGAGTTCGTGGAAGATCATAATTCGTGATTTCCTCTAACAAGGGAACTGTCAACTATTGCATGCTGAAACCTACCTTGAAATTTCTCTCAGAGAAGCGTTGTGATGTATCAAGGCCGCGTCCAAAAAAAAATATGCCTTTTCAACTGTAAGCACAGAAATCGAAGCTGAATCTAACAATGCAACGCATTTCACCGAGCAAATGGGACTCCCTGTTTAAGTAAGAGCGAAGTGAAGTGAGGCGGGACAGGGAGCGGACGGTACGTAGTGAGGGGTAATCCAATCTATCAATTAATGAGTTATATTATTTTCCTATAGTTCGAATTAGAAATTTGGCGCTGGATTTTAGTGCTTCGCAGTTAAAAACGGCAGATAATTTTTTGATATGGCCTTGGCATATCACAACGCTTCCCTGGAAAAAATTTCAAGGTACGATCCGGCATGCAATGTTTAACAGCTGCATTGTAAGAAATGTCTATTTAATCTCTTTTTTTTTTTCATTCAACATATTTGTCTATGTAGGCCTATATGATGCATTTTTATCTTAAAATAGGCCTTAAAATTAGGCTGCGACTTATGATGACCAGATTATATTCAGGGACTATTATAACCATAAAACGTTTCCTAAAAGTTGTCTTATAGTTGAGGAAAACTCCTGAAAGAAACCTCACCCAGGAAATTTGCCCTAACCCACGCCTGACAGACTTTAAAATTAAGTTGCATCTTATACGAAACAAAATATTTCGTTACTTTTTATAGCAGCTTGCACTGATTTTTCTATTCAAAGATCTTGGAAAGTGTGCTTGGTTATCACATAAGTACAGTTAGTAAGTAACATTCTTGTTCATACAGCTGAGATTTTGTGATATAAAGTAAATGTTCTATATTCCGAAATGTGATTTATTTCTGTTTATTATTTCATAGTATCGTAACACCCTAACACGCCCATACTTAATAAAATAAATTATCTTTTGCGACTATTTCTATTCAAAATATAATTAAAACTAAAACTAACTAAATAAAACATTCACTTGTTTGCAACATTTCTGTTCATACACCTAAAACACAAAACAATGTCTTAATTTTAATGCTTAGTAGAGTACCCCTTAGCTTTAATCACTGCATGATATCGTCGTTGCATTGAATTAACCAATTTTTTGATTGTCTAAGGTGTGATTTTATCCCATTCTTCTCTAATGAAACGTTTTACCTCTTCTTTTGAAGTCCCTTTCCTTTTACGGACATTTTACTTCAACTTGGCCCAAAGATTCTCTATTGGATTTAGATCAGCTGACTGTGGAGGTGTTCTCAGCTGCTCCGGAACGTTCCAGATCAACTAAAGCATGTTAATGTCTGCAGTATGTTTACTGTCATTGCCTTGTTGGAATACGTAATTCTGTCCCTGTCCCATTTGTATGGCACTTTGTTTTACATTTTCCAACAATATCCTACTGCAATGTCACATCCATTATTCCGTCAATGAAGTGCAGAAATCCAACCCCGGTGGAAGACATACAGGCCCAGATCATAACTGAACCTCCTCCATGTTTCACAGTCGGAAGATTATTCACTTTATCATCAGCACTGTTGGGTTTCCTCCCAATTCTTATCATACTATCTGATCCGAAGAGATTTATTTTACGTTCATCGGACCAAATTATGCGATCCCAAAACTCCCGTGATTTGTTTACATGCTCTTTTGCAAAGAGCAATCTTGCAGCACAATTTTTTTTTTTTACTTACATAGACCTATGGCCTTTTTCGCGGTCTGCGGTCATGATAATTATGCAACCACAGTTCACGACGAACAGTCTGATTGCTCATTTGCTTTCCGGACACTTCTTCCAACATGGGACCTAAGTTCCGGGATAGTAATCAGAGGATGTGCTCTAACATGTCTGAGTATAAATCGTTCTTCTCTTTCGTTTATTATTTTTTCTCTACCTTTACGCTGAACAATTTCTATGGTACCTTCATACTTGAACTTAATAACTATGTACTGTACAGTTGCATATGATTTGCCCACTATATTGTCTATTTTCCTCAATGATTTACCTCTTTAAGCAAGGTTCACAATCGTTCTCTTTAAGTCTGAATTTAACTGCAATCTCTTCTCCGTTGTATACACAAATGAAAAAAGTACGTCAATGGTATCAAACAACCCTCTCTACTGGTTCACTTGAGTAGGTATTTATTTACAAAACACACAAAGGATAGAGACAGCATTCTTCGAGTGTATGAACTAGACAGTTGCATTCCAGTTCCATCTATGTTGCTATGCTAAAGTAATGATTGGTTTTCCAAATTAATTTAAACATGCTGCAATATAAAATTGTCATACATTTCCGTAACACAACTTATACTATTACGCCACCTTATATCAATTTTAAAACTTAAATAGGCCTAAAATTAAGAAAAATATAAGCTGTATGAACAAGATCGTTACTAACTGTATTCCAACGGAAAAATGTAGCTTTGATGGTCTTTTGTGCCTCAAGAGAATGTTTTGTATGACCTAAAATACTAACCAAAGAAAAAACTGACACAATGTGAGAAAATTGCAAAATAGCAGAAATTAGAGACTGGTGTGTTGTGATGAGTTCGATTAAATAATAAAAAAGAATTGTCATTACAACAAAAATGGTAGGAACACACGAAATAGAGTTATCCCATGGGCGTAATATTTTCGACTTTAAAGGAGGGGTTATTTAATTTATTACAGGTGTATTTTCTTTAAAACTATTATTTCTAATATGACTTTGGACTCCGATTTAAACATCTAGGTGGTAGATACGTAGGTGGTATTTCAATTAACTATGTTCTTTAACAGTTCAAGTTATTAGCGAATCTCGGAACCAGAGGCGAACATGACCACGCCCTATAGAACTGAATTAAAGTATTTACTATTTCCTACTGTATTCTTCTTGGTAATAAAATTAAAACCAGATTTGCCTTGACAAGTGAAGAAAGCCAGGAAAAAATCTGCCAGGTGGGTCGGCACCGATGTTTCAATCCGAGACCTTCCGAATGCGAGTCTCAAACGTTATCGCCTGAGCCAACTCACTCTGTTGGCTTTTTAACATTTTTTCTTATGTTCTTAGTTTTTTATTCATTATGATATTATTCGGTCCCCGAAATAATATGGCCATCATAATCATCCTTATCATTATCACCATCATCATCATCATCCTTCACCGGTGCGGAAAGCAACGGGAAGCTACCACACTTACAATTCCCTAGTTAAGCTGCAAGCATAGCATGAAAATGCTATGATTGCAGTGAAGGACCTGCCTTCGGGCAGAATTACTATGGATGGATGGATGATATTATTGACACTAACAAACATGTAAGTTCGTAGTCCCGCTGACATAAACTCTTCAATACAATCCTATCTGACCTAATGTTTTCCAATCATCCCCTGTATAATTTACTTCCCTCAATTCGTGGTTAATGTTATTCTTCCAGTTCATTTGTATCCTACTTACTGAGCGCTTTCAGTTTCCATGTCCCTCTTTCATTCCCCATACATGCCACATTTCCTCCCCGATGATGGTGATAACTTACTCCTTGGCTTACGCAGATTCAATGCTGCATTTATTAATTCTTTCATTGGTCCCAAACCCTCAGTCAATTTAATATAGTTCATATTTCCGATATTCGGTTCCCTAAGATCCATCCGAATATTAACTTTCACTAATACCCAGATATACATTATGATGTCTCTCTCTCTCTCTCTCTCTCTCTTTCTCTCTCTCTTTCTCTCTCTCTCTCTCTCTCTCTCTCTCTCTCTCTCTCTCTCTCTCTCTCTCTCTCTCTCTCTCTCTCTCTCTCTCTCTCTCTCTCTCTCTCTCTCTCACTCACTCACTCTGTCGATATCTCTATTTCTCTCTCCCTCTCTCTCTCTCTCTTTCTCTCTTTTTTGTCTCCCTAAAGGATTTCGTAATAAAATTTTGAAAGCATTTGATACACAGGCACAATAGTAATGTCATTAGCAATATTTGTTTATATATTTAATTATACGGGCCTATTTTATATTTATGTATTATCATATTAACTCTGTAGATGATAATAGAAAGCCTTGACCTTAACCCTATAATCAAAATAATTACCTACCCAACTGTGCGAACTTCGAAATCAGAGGCGAATAAACTACTAGATCATGGGATCAACGTATCACATGACTTCAACACAATTTGACTGATATAAAGTTTAACTGGAACAATAAACAAATGAATTTGTGTGATATACGTCACGTGTAACGCAGTTCTAGTTTTCCACCGAAGCGAGAGAGTTTTGAAGGACGTGTATGACGATCAATTCCATCGGAAACAAATTGAAACGCGGCTTATACAGTCCCACACGTGCAGTCCTGATAATATGCAGTCCTTACTTTCATTGACACGTGTATAGCTGTAATCAGGCGTAACTTCAAGGGGTAAAAAATGTCTATGACGCAATCCAGTTCACGTGTTTCTTTTATCCCTCAAGCACTACTGTATGCCCACTAATGAACAAATCGTCACATCCACAATTAGTACATCATTTCAAAGCTTTTCATTTCTTCTATTGAACAAGTCAATAGGCTTGTTAAGTGTGTTGACCAATAGATACATACTATGTCTGTGACATGTAGAAGGAAATCCTAGTTCCCGGTATTTAAAGCTAACCCACAGCTAAATAAATCGAACTTCAAATAGACATACCTCAAAATAAAACTTTACTCGTGCATAAATAAAATCTGTGTAAGAAAATAAGCTTTTAAAAATCTGAAAATGTTTACAAAATAAATTCAGTAAAATTAATTTATACTCTATTAATACGTGCACGCTTCAAGAAAAGAGCATATCAACAAATATATATGTTCCATACTTACTTCAGATGATTTAACATCTGAGTTCATGTAGATTATACAACATTTAGCTATACTGTCATGTCCTCTTAAGCTCTCAAAACACATTCATCTACTAGATGTATGATTTTATTTTCTAATCAACAATGCTGTTATCTAAGATTATGCGGGCTATTCTATGCCACCGTACCACTTTGAATATTCGTTCGAAGAACAATTGACTGCTAGCGCCATGTTGGCCAATTTAATAACACAACCCTAGCAATACCAACCTATATTACAGAATTTATACTACCAACGGGGGGATACTTTATAACCACCTCTTAAAACAATATATATGAGTAATTTTTTAACACGTTTTAACATATTTGTTTTACAATTAAATGCTATAGAATGTCATGCTCATTTATGTAATATTTAATTTAGTTTTAAATTTTATTTTCATTGATCACATTAAATATTTAAGCTGATATAGTAGTCTGTGTCTTAATGTAAGTAGAACATTCGTGCAAATTAATTATTGATATTTGTAGAAACAATAAAATCTAATCATTGATGGTATAATCCCTCAGTATGTGTCACTCATCACTCTCCTCAAAACTCTGTTCACATTTTGAACAAATCACTATTTTCTTGCTATGCCTCCTACAAGTATACCTGTGACACAAATCAATGTTGTTTTACTAATTTTCTTGTATTTTTCTTTCTTACATCTGCACTTTGAATGGACACCTTCCACGCAATAATGATTGCATTTCATCAACTACTGTATGTATCCCGGCAGAAAGACATGTAGGCAAAGCTTGGTTCATTTTCTCAAACACCTGTCGTATTGCTGCACACGTATCTTGTTCCCTGCGTTCATATCGGGTTTCTCTATCTCTAAGCTGATATAGTAGTCTGTGTCTTAATGTAAGTAGAACATTCGTGTAAATTAATTATTGATATTTGTAGAAACAATAAAATCTAATCATTATTTTAGTTAGTTACAGAAACCTGGTCCTACTCATAGTTGCAGTATATATGAATCTACCAGAAATATTAGACCAGATATCTGAAATACAGGTGCGACTGTCACCTTCTAATCTCATATAGATAAGAAGCTATATACTTACATATATTTGTTGCTGGTATATTTATTCTTGCTGATTCTTCATTGGTGTGTTTTATGTGATATTTATAACTTCCGATGTAATGATTTTTTTTCTAATTATTCTCTAATGGTTTTCACTTTACCTTCATTTCTTCGTCCTTCCCGTTCTTTTACATTTTGTGCTACACGTCTTGTAGGCTGAGGAGGCTTTGATGTGAAAATTCTTCCACTAGCTGTAACATATCTGGCATCGACGTCAGCTTCAATTAGATTCTTATTATGATCGTCATCGTCAGAAGGCAATAAAATGCTTCGTTAACATGCTCACGCACAATATTTTCATCTTCTGTTTCTCTCACTTCCTCATCACTGTCATCAAATTCAAAATTTGGAACTATTTCATTATCATGTATATCCATAATTTCTTTTTCTTTGTCAGTCAAAGGACTGGCATGTGTCAATTACTGTTACTTCACAAAAGACAGACTGAATGCTTAATTAGTAAAAAAAAAGTGTTATACGAAGAACAAATTATCAGTTCAATCAATAATAAAAGAATAAGTTATATAAACCAACTCCATTGTTGGTAAAAAACAGAATTAGATCTATAAAACCATTGCTGAAGAAGACAAAAAAAGAAATGCAAGGCATGTTTAAGCGTCACAAGAACTACCAACGGGGGGGGGGGTACTTTATGACCACAATAGCAGATCACTGTTTCATTAAATAACAAACAATGACAATTTACAAACAATTACGCATTTCAATACTAGAGGTAATGATTGACAATAACTATTAATGTCATGCTTATAGTGAAATAATTAAAAGACATAATTAAAATAACAGAAGGTGGGCATAAAGTACACCCCAGTTGGTATTGCTAGGGTTATAGAATATTTAGCTATGCTGCCATGCCCTCTTAGCTCTCAGAATTTATTCATCTACTAGATTTATGATTTTATTTTGTAATCAACAAAGTTGTTATCTAGATCCGCGGCCTATTCTATGCCACCGTGCCACTTGGAATATTCGATAGAAGAACATGTGACTGCTGGCGCCATGTTGGCCAATTTAATAACACACGTTCCCGTTAGAACCAATTGCCAACATATTTACTCACAATTAAAGGGATTCTATCCCAGGAGTTCATCTACATTAGTGGGCAAGTTATGGTGAGAATATGGGCAAATTAGTGTAGGTTCATGCAAGTTTGGGTTAGAAAATATGCGAGTTAGTACACCAGATTAGTTTAGCGTCCACTTGTTTGTTAGCGGGTTTATGTGATAAGTTGGCTACGCTATCTGACTAATTATTATTTTACATTACAATTATGGTGATTTTAGGTTACTTTGAACTCAACTTCTCGGTTCATTTTAAGGCATTTCTCGTTTTTTTTGGGGGGGAGAAAAATTAACATACGCGTATATTTCTTTCAGGTAAATAATTATTCACATACTGCAACAATAATTTTGTTTCTTTATTTGAATGTATGGCATGGAATCCCTATGACGCGCAATATCATAAGTGCAAAAATCTGCCTTCTTGTAAACCCAGTTGCTTCCCGTTAATATTCGGTTTAATCTCAACCGTTTTTTCTTGTCTCAATCATTACCCAAACTTTGTTTTAAAACAATAAACATTAACCTATATTTTACATATTAGTATCAAAATTATTCTTTTACTATTACTACAGGGCTCCCACTAATGTTTTCCCGATTTCGAACATACAAATCTAAGATATAAGATAGACCCTAATAGTACCACATTGTGAGAATTAATTTTAAAAAGTTTGTTCTAGTGCAACATTGTTTGCTTAGCTTTGTAACAATTCTTTACATGAACATGCATTCACTGATGAGAGGAAATGGCTGCTATAGAGGACATATTCATCTAAATCAATTAGCTATTGTGGTTACTCCTGCATTTTGAACAGGACAGACTTGGTTTCATCCTCCAACAAGATACGCAACTTCTCACTTCTACAAGAAGTCAGAGAACATCTGAATAACGAACAATACAATAGATTGGGCGTGCTGGTCTCCTAGTTCCCAGATCTGACCCCTCTTCATGTTTACATTCCACCTTTACCTCAGATTTTGGATGGAGAACGTATCACAAGAGCTATCGTATCAATCAATCGATCCTATTATGCTTTAATGTGTTCGGGAAACCAAACCAGTTTTTACGGAAATTTATCGACCTGGTTTATTTTATAGTCAATGCATTAAAATCCAGGCAGTTTATTTATATTTATTCATAAATTAATCAGTTAGGCCTATTACAATTTAATAATTTAAAAACCTTATTTCTATAGTTCTGTAATGTGACTGATTGATTATATTTATATTATTACAATAATTTAAATAGGCCAAGAACATTATTATAGGCTTGATATGTGCCATGTTATCAGGAGGCCTCATATTGAACATTTTAAGGTAAACTAAACGTTTTGAATTAATTCCTCCATTAGTCAATTTGCATGTATCTCAGTTTCATAGAACGTAAGTTGCATTACATGTATTCGAAACCAGAAAGAAAGTGGGAAATTCTGTAGCTTTCATATGATTAGACCTCGGATTTTAGTTTAATGCCTATTTTTTTACCTAAAGTGGAAAATAAAAAACCACCGTGGTTTCATGAAAAATTATAGCATCTGTAAAAGTTTGACTATGACTAAAAATCCCACTTTAGCATTGATATGGCCTACTTATTTGTTGTTTTGAACCTAAAAATTGCCTTTTTTTTATTAAATTAATTCAGCGTTTGCTGGTCTAGGGAAATTTCCGGAGATCTTCAGAATTTATCAGAGTATCAAATAATGTTAAAACATGACAATAATAAAATGTATTGCATTGAAAAAGAGAATCTCACCCACAACAGGAGAAATTCACAAACAAAAATGGGAAAGCCACTTCTCAGACCTACTGAATAAGCAGGACTTGGACCGAGCATATGGCTTGGACAAAACGAAACACACAAATCCAAGAACCGATAACATCACAATAACTCAGAAAGGCAATAAATGGAGGGAATAACAAGAAATCTGCAGGCCTAGACAACATCTACATGGAACACCTCAAAGAATCGCTCGACAACTTAGAGGAATTATGGAAAGACTTGATGAACAAATGCCTACAGAAAGGATAAATACCAGAGAGATGGAACACAGCGACCCTAAAGATACTATATAAAGGAAAAGGGGACAGAGCATCGCCTGATTCATTCAGAGGAGTAGCGCTAAAACGCATCCTTTAAAGTGTTCACAAAGATCCTCAATGAAAGACTCCTAGAAGCGATCAAGGAACACATCCCGGAAAACCAATTTGGATTTACGAAAGGCCAGAAGCACGGTACAAGCAGTGAAATATCTAATGGGCCAAATAGAAGACGCCCTAAGACATACAAGAGGGAAGTACCATGCAGTATTCGTTGATTTCAAGAAGGCTTTTGACTCAATAAAACAGACAAAAGCTCATCGAGAAACTGAAACAGATGATCGGAAAGGGAGACCCACTAGTGAGAATAATCGAAGCCTGCCTACAGCGAAACATAGTCCAAGTAAACAACAATGTTGAAATTTCGGAAGATATCGTACAGACGGAGTTCTGCAAGGAGATCCCATGAGCCCCACACTGTTTAACATCTATACAGCAGACGTGAACACCATAATCGAGGAAAACTCAAAATCAAAACTAATCTTATATGCAGACGATATGGTGATAGGAGCAACAGAAAAGGACGACATACAAATAGCAATAAAAAGATTAGAGATCTGGGCACAGGAGAACAACGTGCAGATAAATGAAGAGAAAACAGTCCAGATGACATTTAGAAAAGGGGGAACATCAACACCAAAAGACAACATAAACTCAATCAACCACTACAAAAAGTGGGAAAATACAAATGTTTAGGATTCACGCTACAGACAACAGCAACGTCCTTCGGAATACACACCCCAAGAAAGAGCAGCGGCAGTCATCCGAACATCATACAATATCCCGAATCTGGCCAACTTATCGACAGGTACAGCAATGCAATTATTCAAAACGACAGTGGCACCAGTTATAACATATGGGATAGAGATAATTTGGGAAAAACTTAAGATCGGAGATCTGATAAGAATAGAAAAAGTCAAAGAAATGTTCATGAAACGGATCCTAAGAATAGGAAAAACAGCGCCATCTCGTTTTGCTTACGAACTCATGAGAGAGGCCTACTTCACAGAGGACATAAGAACACAATTCTATCTACAATCCACGGAACCATACCAGAAATTAATAAGCATCAGAAATAGGAAGAAGAAAGAAATAGACATAGATTTCTATACCACAACTGCCATGCTGGACGACAGATGGGCCAGAGAGTGCAACCCCCAGAGACACATCACAACACGACTCGCAGTACATGGTTTCATAACAAAATATGTCTAAACAAGAAATTCCACGAGCCGACCGAAGAATGCAAGTGTGTGTTGAGGTACGTACACATATGCGCGCCACGAACACGCGCGGCGCGCGCGCTGCTCGTGTTATGTTCGTCGAAATTATTAATTTCAACGAACCTCCTGCGATCCATAGGAAACCCACAAACTTTCAGTAGACATTTTGCAGAGACAAAGGCCTACATTTGGTCATTCCATGTCTCCTTATTCAATTATTTTATTTTATCAAAACTATTTATTTTCTTCTGAATGGGATACTAAGGAATTTTTGCCTGTATACCATATTACATTGTCAAATAATTTCAAAACTACAATCACTTCAAAAATGTTTTTAACCAATTATTGAAATTTTATTTTAAAAAACTGAAAAATATGAAGGAATATTAAACTGTTACTAAAATATGAACATTTCGCCAAAATATTATGAAATATGAAAAATATGTTGGTCTTATTTGATTCTATAAATTATAAAATGTAAAGATACTCTATGGAGCAACAAAAATTGTTTATAGAACGCAAAAATAGTATTATAATAATATATTAATTTTAATATCAACATAAGTACAATTTACAAATGTAATACATTACAAAATTATGTATAGTACCAGTATTATTTTATTCTTTGGCATATTTCTCATTTGAGTGAATTTTTTAAGTGGATTGCTGTCGTTGTTTAAAAGGTCATGAATTTTTTCACAAGAATTTGTTAAATTATATTTCACATATAAAATAACTTTCAAAGTCTCACACTCAATTGCGATTTTTTTTATGTCCACAGTTTATTTACCAAACAATGGTGGTCGAATCAACAATGTAAACTTTGATAAGCAGTTCTCAACAACGATTTGTTATTATTAAAGTTTAACATTATAAAATTAACAAAAATTATATAAAACTCATATCCTGGCGAAATAGCTACATGGGCGCCGAAAACCGTATATTCCCTTTCCGTTCTCCCGCCATTCCCTAGCTTGTCGTGCATGCTTTCCCAAAAATCGGGACTTTTTTAAAATGCCGCGGGACGCGGGACAAATTGTTAAAAATCGGGACTGTCCCGCCAAAATCGGAACGTCTGGTCATCTTACACAATACGCTTCTGGTGTGTGTTTATATATTCTATTGTTTTGTGATACTTCATGCATAACATTATGAAATGAACGTGTTTAGTACACACGAAAAAAAAACACATAACATTGAAAAAAAAACAGGCATGCTGTAACAATATTGTGAACTCATTTTTTTTTTTATTCCTTAGAGTAAAAAATATCGATAGACATCAACGTCTACACTGACCTGACGATCTTCACTATTTATTGTAGCGCCAACCCAGCAATACTAAGTTACGTGTCAACAATATAACACTATTTTACTTTTCTCTCGCCGGTAGGAAGAAAGTAAAGTAATTATCTTCTTCCTGCATGTATCCGGAGATTTATCCATTTTATCTCCTATTTCCCTCCAGGCATCTCCTTTCAATGATTTTTAAATTGATCCTTATGTTGAGGATCCCACAATAATTGTTTGTTTCTATAAAGATCAACACGTTTTAACATGTTTCCCTCTGACCACTCCATACTCAAATAATAATAATAAGGTGCGCGCCGAAAACAACGAACCTCTCAAGTACCCGTCCAAATCTAAACAGCGAACCATCAAAGTGTTCGTGGAAAAAACCGACAATGAGTGGATCGTGGTGCGCCGCATGTGCGCGGCGCGCGCGCACCTTAAAACCCCGTACAAATCTGACGAACATGGTGCGCGCGAGCGGCGCGCAAATGTATACGTACCTTTATGTGGACTATTTAACACATGCCCCAAATGGGAGTCAATGACCAATCACATTTCGATGATTTTTTATTTACAACCAATCACAGTCGTGTTTCGCCTAGAATTTACCACCTAAAGTTTATCATAATAAAGAAAGCACCTCCCTTTTAACATTATGAATAGGTCATAGCATTATTTTGCAGTGACAGACTCCGTAAGAAATACGGCTACCAGATTGTACATATAGTGCATGAATGTCAACACGTAGCGCATGTGGGAGTTAATATAACAACATTTGTAGCAATTGATTATACCACCAAAAAAGTAAACCACTGTTTGCACTTTCTTAAATGTATTTTTTTACCAGGTAATAACATTCCAGAAAAATATAATTGTCATAGGACATCAGAAATGAATTAATATACAGTTTGATGTGTTTCATTTTTTCTTCACTAGAGTGCATTCTTACAATATTGCGTTCCTTTGGCAATAAATAATATGATCTGGTTGCAGTGAAGAACAAAAGAAGCAGATGAAGCGTACCAATCGTTTCTAATTTGTTTTTAAACATCGCCGTTTACATTAAATATATAAATATTTTAAAATAACTATATTTAAATAATGATTTGTGAGTAAACAGTTTAATTTTATTCGTTAAATAGTCCTAACAAATGCCACTCTTGATTTCCAAATTCTCTAGATAAATTGGAAATCACTCGTAGCATTACTTATGACAAAGACGTAGGAAATACATCATAACATGTGCGAAAAGAACAAAAACTATCAACGACTACAGTAAAGACTAAACCACCACTAATGCTCAACCTGAGTGCACATTTCCTATTATTAATTATTATTATTATTATTAATAATAGAATTGAACTTCGTTGTTAATAAACAGATTTAATTTGGTTAATTAACTTTATTCCTATACTTTCACAGTCATTATGTCCGTTTTGCTGTTAATGGTGTTGCGTAGTTTTAAAAAACCTAAAATACCATTTTTAGAATTTATTTTACAGCTTTAAAGTCTATTTCAGGCGCGTAAATCTACATAATTTATAACCTAAAAATCTGAAGTCTTACGATCATTAATGTAGGATACGGTAGATTACTGATTTTTTTATGCAACGTTTTGCTATTATTTTCGTTTTATTGTTCTTAGTTTTTTTTAAATTATGCCTTAATTATCTGAAGACAGATTGTTTCTCATATATTTCAATCCTTTTGTTTTTTTAAACAAAAATCCATTTTAATTGAGGGAGACACATAAAAAGGTACTTATATTTTTGTTTAATTTAATACATAACCTCAATTGTGATTACAATGAATTTTAGAAATGTTGGTAAATAAAAATGTTGAGAACTAAAGAACCGACTGGTAGTAACTGAATTTATTTGTAGTTTACTCACCGATTGAAATATGATGGCAAAAACATGACGCTGCCGCAATTTATTTCCGCTAGAGTCTATTTGTTATACAGTTCTAAAACACACACACACACACCATCCAGTAGGTTAATACTGTTGTTTCATAACCACGTCCAATTTGCACGCTGTTGCATCCATGTGATATGCTTGTTTAGACTTCAAACCAAGTTAGTACACAGTGACATTTCTCAACTAACAAAGTGGTGGGAGGTGGGCCATTCACTGTTCCACAGCACTTTCCCACCCAAACCTAAGTTCTCTCATGTTGATAATTACAAATTACGTCTTATTAATTCGATCACGATGGACTAGTGGTTACCACGCTCGCCTCACGTTCCTAGATTCACGAGTTCAAACCTTGTCGTTGTTGATGTATTTTTAAGGGAGTAAAATTGAGTGTGATTCCCTTCGGAAGGGAGTTAACGATTCGTAAAATAGCCCAAGCCTGAAATAAGACCCTCTGAGTAAGATATTTCAGCTTTTCCTGCTCATAATGGAATTACGACGAAAATCATCTTAGTTGTTAAAAGCGTCGTTAAATAAAATACCAACAATCTTAAAAAATTAAATCCATTGCACAACAGCTCCGAAGAGTCAAGGGCCAACGGTGTCACTGGTTAGCAGATATCAGTGTGGGAAATTTGATTAGCGTGATACAGTCCTCAACCTTTGTTTCAGTTTTCTTAATCGATTTTCACTATTCTTCATATCAAGTTACTAGTCAGTTGTTCTCACCAAACTGAGTAGAACACATCCAGACTTTGTATATGAAGAAACATTTACCAAGGTATAACCGGATATCGAACCCGGTTCTGGGAAGCCAGCCAGACTACCTTAATGCCATAGAGGCAGTCAAAGATACTAATAAACTGCATTTTTAATTATTGTATTCATGGTGGGAAAATAAAACTTGCTCTGCTTATTCAAAAAAGAATTTACTGATGATTTAACAAAAGGGATCAACACAATCCAATTTATATCTCTGACTTCAAGTTTCGTAGGTTCCATTTGAATATTATCCTCCCATCTACAACCACACTTTCTCGATGGTCTTTTCCCCAAAGATCTGTACAGTACTTTCCCTTTAGTTTTTTCTTATATCTCTGAAAAATATATTTACTTAATTTAAATTAGGACTTGTCAATGTTTTATTGCATTAATTCTATTTCATTAACTTTATATTATTATTATTATTATTATTATTATTATTATTATTATCGGCCGCAGTGGACTAGTGGTTTTGCTCCTTGCCTCTTGTCCCGAGGGTCGCGGGTTCAAACCCGGCCGGGGTCGATGGATTTTTTTAGGATAGAAAATCCAAGGAGCAAGTCCTCCGAGAGGGACTTTAAGCCGTGGGTCCCGAGTCTGAAGATTTTCAGGCTCGTAAAAGATCCTTAAGCCTGAATGAAAAGGCCTCTAAGCAAAATTTACCTAATTTTTCCGTCCTAATAGGCCTACTACCTTGGTTTCCTAGATGTCGACATGAGGCGGAACGCTGACCACGGACCACTCAAATGACATCTGTACGAAAACAAATGTAACTAAATTAGTATGGTTCGATTCTTCCCTGTAGGAGGAGAGCACCTAAATCTCTGTTAAGGGAAACATGGGCTTACAAGACAAGAAGATTATTATTACTCCATGGCCTAGATCCTAAAAGGTCCTTCCCTACCAGCAGCTGCAGACCTCACATCCATATATGCAATTTACAGAGATAGATAATCATCTAAGCTATAGCTTCTCAAACTTATTTTTCCTCTTGCCCAATTTGAGAATCAAACATTTTGTAACAATCCCCCAAAAATGTTTAAACTTACCATCTGTAAAAAATAGTAAATGCAATTTTCGTTTTTAAGATGTGCACTTAAAAACATCAACTGCATTTTTTAACATGTCATATCCTATGTATCTTATACAAAGAGTATACTGTATTTTAGATTGAAATATAAGGTGAACATAATTTTTTGCATTTTTTTTAATCAATCATAGCCTGTCTAGACCACCTTAACGTCCCCAAAATTCCTATGATTCTACCCCCACCCTTAAGGCATCCATCGCCCACAAGGGGGCGTTATCACCCACCCACTTTGAGTAAGACTTATCTAGATCAATATAGGAGTGGTATGTGGTCAGCATATCGGGGTCCCAGCCATTATAGCTGTTTTTTTCAACATGGAGTCACTACTTATTGTAGCTACACAAATTCCTCATGATGTTCACTGTACATTGGTTACACTTAGACATAAAAACTACTTACTATTCTCAACATTGACAATTTGCCTCTCATTGTATTGAACAGTACAATACTACCTCACAGTGAAAAATCTTGGATTTTACTAGAATAGCAATCTGAGCTGGAATTAAGTAAAACAAGTATCCAACAAAGTTTTCACGATACTTCATTCTCTTTATCGCCTTAAATGCATTAAACCCTTACAACTCAAACGGACACCAGAACATACATTCATCATGCCACATTTTTACTACAGTAATATATTATTGACTGTATTGAATATTAAACTGTCAAACAAGTTACAATGTGTTCATAATGCTTCCATTAGATATATTTGTAATATCTGAAGAAATGGGCACATTTCTGCCTCTATTGAATCTCATTAATGGCTCCAGCTGCATTTTCTTACTCTACTGTTCCAAATTATGCACACCTCTAACCCCCAGATATGTCAGCTCGTTTTCATATGTTATCCTTTTAATCATAATGCAAACACTCTCAGTTCATTGAAACATTAAACAAACCTTAGAGAACATCTCATTAATTTTTCTTTCACTGAGTCACTGGCACTATCGAACCCGTAGGTTCATGGCCGCGCGGACATAAGCTCTCCATACATCCCTATCCTGAGTCAATGTTTTCCAATCATCCCCTGTATAATCCACTTCCTCAAATCATAATTAATGTTATTCTCCCACCTCATTCTTGGTCTATCAACTGGGTGTTTTCCCTCTGGTTTTCCTATAAGAAGCTTCCATGCACCTCTTTCATTCCCCATTTGTGCCATGGCATGTGTCCTGCTCATCGCAGTCTACGAGACTTAACCATTCTCATTATATCTGGCTTCCTATAAAGACCATGTAATTCTTCACTGAGCCATTTTTCCATTATTCTAATTTTTCAGTTAAATCAGGAGCTCCCAGACAGACACTTTCTAGCAAAAATTAACATAATTTCTGAAAGCTATACAGTAGTGTGTAACTTATCATAAGTTACTTGATAAATCACAAATTATGTATAATTACTCGTACTTATAACCATTTAATATCTAAAACAATGTATTTATTTTAAGTGCATATTTATATTACTAGTATTTAATATTAGTTTGAGTTTTAATTATAATGTATAAATATATTTTGTGTATGTTACGTAACTGGATGAATGGCTTTAACTCTGCAGTTTAAATAAAACTTAATTTACTACTACTATTACTACTACCACCGCCACCGCCGCCGCCATCATCATCATCATCATCGTCATCATCCTCATCATCATCATCATCATTATTATTATACTTTCCAAAATCCCATGAGAAAATTTCCTCCCCACACAGAGTTTAAACAAGTGCAAGTCCTGTAGCTCTGTGACAACACATTATGCCTTAGACTGCTTTGCCTTAGTGTGGGACATATTATTATTATTGCTGGCTCTGTGGCGTAAGCAGTTAAACGCTCGCCTCTCACTGCTGGGGTCCCAAAATTAAGTCTCGGTTACTCCAAGTGGATTTCGTGGTGGACGAAACAGAGCTTGGGCTGATTTATCTCGCAGTTTTCTCCTGCCACAATTTCTCCATATTCATCTCATCCATTTCATTTCATTTATCTGCCCCTGTTATGGTGCATCGGGCATGGTTGGCCGGCAACCTTGTCATTCAAAGACCTCTATATACGGGGGTTTCATCTCATCTCATCCCTCGACCCGACCCTGAGTTGGGCACGAGTTGAGGATATATTATTATTATTATTATTACTATTATTATTATAACTATTATTACTATTATTATTATGATTATTATTATTGTCATTCATCGTCTTTCAAGGATGAGACTCTAGACAGAGTAAAATAAAGAAACCTATGTCATAACAGAAATGTTCCTTTATAAAAATAGTATATTACAATGCAAGGTTGGGAAATGATTTTTACAGAATCAAGGAAAAATGTTTAAAAGTCGAGTAATAGTGAGGTTTTTAATTTCTGAGATTCTGTAAAACACTTCACAAACGTGCTTTGTACATTATTTTTTGCACGATGGTGTTTTCAAAAAATAATAAATAATAGTAAAATAATAACATGTTTGTTGGAAATATGTGCGTTCATTATAAACAATTGACTAACATTAACAGTGTGGGTAATGTTTATTAATTGAAACAACAGGAGGCCTGAGAACAATTATTGATAACATGGCCGCAAGTACGTATTTATTGTTTTATATTGTTACAAATGAAGTTCAGTTCATTTAAAATGCAGTGATTTGTTTCGTATAATGTATATTAACACTACCTTTTGGATATTTTGTGTATATACATTGTATACATAGAGGGCAGTGGTTTTACTTCCCACACGTGGGTGTAAATGTAATATTACAGTGTAGTTATTTAAATTGCCAAGCCCGAAATGTAGGAAGTTGAACTTTGAATAATGGTCGTCATTGCTGGTAAGTACAACAAAACGCACTTTCGTGCATAAAATTATTATTATTATTATTATTATATTATTATTATTACTACTACTACTACTACTACTACTACTACTACTACTACTACTACTACTACCACTGCTGCCACCACCACCACCAACATCACCTTAAAAATAAAATTTTATGAATACAATTCAAATTTAATAAACTAATATACTATATTAATTTGAACAATTTTTATTTATATATTATGTAACAACAATTGTATTGTGATTGTTGTATTTTAACATAGCATGTGTTTTTTCTCACTGAATGTAGAAAAAGCAATATAGTTTTAACACCAGCTAGACAAAAAGTAAATAGTCAATACTTTTAAAATTCATTCTGAATCACATCTCAGGCACAAATTTTACCATTTTAACTTTTTAAAAAGTAAATAAACACTAATGTTAAGAACATATTCTTGGCACTTTTAAGTCATGCTTATACAGTTACCTATTGTCTAATAATTAATTTTTCTCCATTTATTTAAATTTATACTATGTCATTAATAATCTTTTTCTCGTTTGAATTCTCTTTGAATTGAATTAAATATATTCTTGTCTTCAAATTGAATTAAATATATTCTCGTTTGAATTTTTTAAATATATTTACAAAATGTATTTCATCAATTACAAAAATTAATTGTCTGTATCACTTTATCCTTGAGGCAATCCTCTAATGAGGAAAGTTTTATATAATATATATCTTGTACATATTATATATTTAATTTGTTAAATCTAAAGTAAATCAAAATACATTATAAATATTAATTGTAGCCTATTGTATTTATAACATGTAATCGTTTATGTATATTGTAATTTAGATGCAAGACTACTTTTTTGTATTTTTTAAAACATGGTTGAGTGGCAGACAAGGCCTTAAGGCCTTAACTCTTCCAGGTAAAATAAAGCTATTATTATAATTATTATTATAAAAATTATTATTATTATTATTATATTATTTTAAAATATTTATTAGTTACTAACTTTTCTAATTAAAAATAATACTATAAGAGGTACAAAATTATGTCTGAAAGCATATTTATTCCTATCTAAGGCTAGTTCAGCAGAATGTGTAGTCTAGATACTTTCATTCCATGTTTAAGAAACCACAGAACAAAAATGTATTATGTAAATGCATCCGCTTGTGGAATAGGACTAAGTACAAACTTCCTGTACATTCTCATTAAGAGGGTTTAATTGATGAGACAAAAACTAGACAGTTTGCAATTTAAACTCAGGGACCATTATACTCAGAATGTAAAGAAGGCTGAGGAAACCGTTTGAGAGCTGATAAAACAAATTAACCAATCGTATTACTCTTATAAACGTATATTACGATGCAAGGTTAGGAAGTGGTTTTTACAGAAGCTAGGAAATGTTTAAAAACAGAGCGATAGTGAGGTTTTTAATTTCCAAGATTCTATAAAAGACTTCAAAACGTGTTTTGTACATTATTTTTTGTGCAATGGTGTTTTCAAAATAATAAATAATAGTAAATAATAACATCTTTGTTGGAAATATTTGCATTCATTATAAACAACAGACTAACGTTAACAGTGTGGGCAATATTTATTAGTTGAGACTACAGCAGGCTGTGACACCAATCAGTCATTAAATGGCAGCAAGTACATATTTATTTTTTTATATTGTTTCAAATAAAGGTCAGTTCATTTAAAATGCAGAGATTTGTTTCATATAATGTATATTAACATTACCTTTTGGATATATTTTTGTGTATATATATTATTTGTAGTATACATAAAGGACAGTGGTTTTCCCGCACGAGGTTTGTAATATGTAATATTACAGTATAGTTATTTAGATTGGCAACCCCTAAATGTAGGAAGTTGAACGTTAAATTATGGTCGCCATTGCTGTAGGTACAACAAACTGCAAAAAATAGCTTTAGTGTTTATTATGTTTATTAATTTTATAACTTGCCAACAATGGGTAAATTCAGTCTTCATGAAAGTATTAATGACATGGAGTTAGATTAGTCACCTTTACCACATCAAAGAATTTTATTGTTAAGAACACAAAATTCTAGCATAAGGTTAATTGATTTTGGGCTTATGTGGCCATGGTCTATAGCTGGTATTTCTTCCAGACGTTTCTCTCTCAACTGCGGAGGGCATCAGTGAAGATGCCCTCCACAGTTGAGGGAGAAACACCTGGAAGAAATACCACCTATAGACCACGGCCACATAGCCCGGAATCTATTAACATTATGATTACCGGCCGTGAAAGCCTGCATTCCACAATTCTAGCATAAGGATATTCATAAATACACCTGGATATCTCCAGAAGGTGAAACCCAAAATCAGAAAGATCATATATTAGTGGATAAATTCTGGCACAATAGCATCATTGACATTATATCAGTTAGAGGAACACACTCCAATTCGATTCATCGCCTGGTCAGGGTGAAAATCAGATAATGGTTATCACTTGTGAGAGGTACAAACGCTAAAGATGATTCTGAAAATTTTGAAATAAAAAACTTGAGAAATGATGAACTGCAACAAGAATATCAGATCAGAAATACTAATCGATTTTTTTTATTCAATGCCTCAGGTTGTCATTTTGACATTTCAGGTGTTCTCTTCTGGCATAGGCTTAATTTTAACCCACTTCTGAAGTTGGGGTGCCTAGAAGGCAGAGTTACGTTACCCCGATGATATGATGGGTGATAAATGATAATGAAGCACCAGGAGAGTTATTAACCTAAATTCCAGACCATGGGCAACCACAGGAATTATGTTAAGGAAAAATGTCTATGGTTTGACCGGGAATTGAACCCGGGACCTCACCAAACAGTAGTCAGAAACGCTGACCACTAGCCCATGAGGCTGGTCATGCTAATAGATATGAACACTGGACTCTTCAGATGAAAATTTGACAACCAAAGGTAAAGAAACTGATATAAATAAAGAATGAGAGATTATATTAGAGATACTATGTGAGCATCAGAAAGCATAGGTTAATTAAAAAAGAGGCAAGACAAGAAATGGTTTGATGAGGAATGTGCTAACATTATAAAGAAAAGAAAACTAGCAAAAATGAATTGGTTACATGAGGAAAATGAAGTAAATTTAGAACAAATGAGTAACATCAGAAATGCAAAACACTGGGACATGAAAGAGTAAAAAGAGGGAATATTCGAGATAGATGATAAATGACCTGGAAAATTAATGCAAAAAATAGGAACATCAGAGAATTATATCGGGGAATTAGGATACAGAGGAAAGGGTTTAAGGCTAGAACAAACATAACTAGGAATGAGAATGAGGATATGATTGCATATTTCAGGAGTATATTAAAGAAGTGAAAAAATATATTTAATCATCTATTAAATGTACATGCAGAATAGGATATTGAAAAGGATGATTTACAGACAACAGAAATATTAGTCACAGAACCTTGTGCATTAGAGGTTCAAATATTTAATATGTTTTCATTAATATTTAAAGGAAGTGACACTATGAGGTTTATTTTAAATTCTAACTGAAATTATTAATTATTTAATATGGGTTTTGTGATGGTCGGACAGCATCTTGGGAACTCATCTTGCACACTGTTGGTAGTACTGAAAGTTCTCACTCACACTGGTAGAAAGAGCTGGCCTTGAAATTTTGGTAAATGAATCACTCAACACAGAAATTTGTGAACTGTTGATTTTCTCAAATTGCCTGATCCACTCGCTGAACAAGATCATTGGTTGGCACTTGCTTTCTTCTTTGACCGCCTGCATCATGAACACCTATACATCCTGTTTCAAAGCTCCTGCACCATTGCCACACTTTGCTGTCGCTCATGTACACTTCACAATTGGCAGGAAAGACAATTTTTTAAGCATGTTTATATGTTCATTATGCTCATAGAACTGATAAGTGTGATGTGAAGCGATTAACGGGCATACTAGAGACACTGCACAACACATCTGTACAAAGCTTGACTTGATTTTCACTGTGGTTTTAATTTTTGTAACTGATCAGACCTTGAAAAAAATAGGCCTCATACATAATACAAATGTACCAAATCAACAATATTCAAAGATCCTAGATGTTTAAGTATCTCAAAATTAAATGGAAATAAAATAAAAGACACCACTCATTGTTAACTATTTACAACATGTTAATGGTAAAACAAATAATTTGAAACCAAACAAGTTGGTTCAGACAGTAATTACTCTTGCATTCTAGAGGCCCCTGGGTCAATTCCTGGAGCTGACAAATCTGAGTTTTTATTTATTTTTTGTAATCCTCAGTATCAAGGCAAATATTGAGTTGGAATTTCATTATCATGACTAATTTTATCAACAACTGTTTTACAATTCACTGAAAATTAAAATCACGAACCTTCACAAAAAACATGAATACTGAAAATACACATACTTAGTCCACTGGCATAAATCCATACATCTAAAATGTAATATGAGATATTCAAGTACTTATAAAATAAGTAGTTATAAGTAAAAGTAAAAAGAGTATTTAAATCATTTCATGTCTTGTCCACTCCATGTGTACTTTCTGGTGAACAAATCTGAATGAGAAACAGATTTTTTTCTGGGTTTCTCTAATTTTTCCCTGCCAAAAACCTTATTCAATTTCTTCTCCAATCACGTGATTAATTTTAGTTCATTTAATTTCATCTGTATCTGTAATAGTTCAACAGACCTGGTCAGCTGGCAGCATTGTCTATCATAGACCTTCAATAATAGAGGCTTCATGTTTTCTCACATCTCAACCTGGCATTATCTTCTAAGGTGCCATCTGGTGTTGATTTGATGAACTTCGAGATCAAATCTTGCTTGCCAGGAATTTCAAAATTCCCAAACTGTCAAATCCAAGGATTTTGCCAAATGTTTCAAAAGTTTGATCATAAAATCAACACCAGGTGACAGCTTAGAAGATGAAGATGAAGACGATAATTTAACATTCATAAAGATGTCTGAAGGTGGAAAGACAAATACTTTGAAGAACACGGAGTATATGAAATGAGATATTCATGTTATTTATTAACTTGAAAGCCTCATAATGTCATTTCCCCATAATAAATTTATGAAATAAACCAACAAATACTAGATGAAATGGAAAAAAGTCATTAATCTTCAAAATCAATGGTAAAAAATTATCCTCTTTTGGCCATATACTCAGTTATACAATTATTTCCTTAAAAACTATTTTTTAAGAAAACATATTTTAGAAAAAATTAAGACAATCAAGGATGTATAACAGAAGTTATAGGATGCTAGACTATCAAGAAATAAAATAGGTAGCTGAATGAAGAGAAAATTGTTATATTGGTGAGGGATTACCTTTAGAAAATAATAATACTTACCTCATGGTTCAAAGTTGGGAGTGAGAGCTTGGAAAAGTTTAAGTATGTAATATGAGATGAGTCAAAATAACCAACTCACTAATAATTAAAAGAAACCTCATAGTGTTATTTCCTACATATATTTAATAAAAGAAATTGGAAAAGCTTGCTTACAAGGTATATACCCCAGCTCGAACAGCTAAAAGCGACTTGAAATACATTTAAAATATAATTTTTTAATTTGTATGCTTGCAAATTAACAAACCGCAGGTCGTATTATATCAAAAATATTTTATTATCCACTTTCACTGTCATCTACAACTACCCCCACCGAGGTACAGATCTATGTTTAACATATGCATGACAAAGGTCTGGTTATGAAGCTGATATTCCTCTTGCAACATTTGATAACACTGATCGACAAAAATGAACTTTTTTTTCTTTCACAAGAATAAAAATATTTCAAAGTTAAAATTGGGAAACACATTATGTGGTTTGATTTTAATATTTTAATATTTTAATATTTGATTTTAGAAGTATTTTTCATCCTGAATTTAAATATCATTTCAGTTTTTTCCTATCAGGCAAGAGTTTTCTGCGATATTCATTTACATTTTTTATAATTTTTAATAAAATCCATCTAACTCTAACTCATTCTGACTTACCTAGAAAGTTGTAGATAGTGATTTTCGGGCATATTTTGCATCTGGAACATCTCTCTTCTTGGTCCAACAGTAGTCAGCCAAAATATTAGAACTCCACTTGCCTTGGTAACTCTTTTCCATTGTGGAAATTTGCTGATGAAAACGCTCACCGTGCTCATCAGAGACAGCTCTTAAATACAACTTGAATAAAATCGCTACATATAAGGTAAAAGTTCCTATGACAGGTCAAAGAGAATGCTAAAATCAATTTTAAAATGTAGCTGTCACAAAAAAACTGTGTCTGATGGATAAATTCTGACTACATATCTAAATTCTGCATGAAGAAATGCACTAGATTCACTAATAAAACCTTGTCAACCAGTGTAATGTGATCACTATGGGTTTTGATATAGGACTATTGGAGTGCAGATACACCTAAGACAATGTAGCACATCCACATATTGCCCTTAACAAGTGTTCATATGTTCCATTCTGTTTTGTTTTAATTACTTCATTGAAATCCGACTTTTGAATTTTTATGATGAACAAGGGAAGAACATATCAAAACACAGTAATGTCTAGTTTGGGAAATATGGACAGGTACATAATAATGCAAGTATTCATATATATACTCTTTCAAGCAAATATCATGCAGTTTCTTGTCAAATAATACCTCGTTTATGTATTTAGTGGAACCCCTTGTCATAACTGTCTGTTATATAGTATTACTTTTTCAGCTACTTGGTGCTTCTCCAGTCTTTAGATTTGTTATCCTTCAATCATGTGCTTCTTCTACCCCATTAAGGTTATTTATTGGTAAAATTCCATAGTTGTATACAGTCGCCTGCATAGCTGCACTGCTGCAAGGCTAGTATGCTAACTTTTGCATGGCACTAAAGGCCATACACGTAGTTTTACACATGAATTTCATTGATTGCTATTCAAACTGGTATTATATTAAATTTAAATGCATTTTCAGTCGATTTTAGCTATTCAAACTGGAGAATATCCCTTTTCAGACATCTCATTTCAAGGTTGAGATTTTTTAATGCATCATAAATCTATGGCAAAGGAGCAAGCCATACTCAGATTATTATTTTCTGAAAAATTCATTGTATCCAGTTGAATACAAACCCATGAACCTTGGATTAAGAGGCAAACATAGTTGTCATCAGATCACTAGCACCAACTCAAGAAAAATAAATGAATATTAAATATGCCAGAACAAAGCAACATGAATGAAAATGATGCAAGATACAAAATTTCAATAATTTATTGTAATCTTAAAAAAGGAACATTTCAATATTTGTTAAACATTGTAATTATTACAGAACACATTGACAAAATAAAAAGTAAAACATATAAAAGAGAGATATGTTACAAAAGATGCTGCAATGAGATAGGCCATCCCAGAGAGGAAACAAATGTTGTAAAATAGAAAAATACATAAATTACATTTTTAAAAAATCATAAATGGACTAAATAAATTAATAAATAATATAAAATACGAGCATCTAACACAGATACAGTAAGATTACTTTTACAAATATATTTTTTTTGAATAAATGAGATTCTGAACACTGGATAACATATCCTTTTTTTTTTTTTTTTCAAGTTCTTACTACAGTTCTAAACTTCAAGTCTTTGTTTCATTTATAAATTCTATCTTACCTCCATGTCAAATACTTTACTGTAACGTTTGCCAAGATCTTTCACAAATTCATTTTTCAATATCTTCAGGCACCTATCAACACAAAAAGAAATAAGTCAAAC
This sequence comes from Diploptera punctata, assembly GCA_030220185.1. NCBI lineage: Eukaryota > Metazoa > Arthropoda > Insecta > Blattodea > Blaberidae > Diploptera > Diploptera punctata. The sequence goes on along the minus strand of JASPKZ010002313.1, from coordinate 37,704 downwards.
ATTGAATGCCATTAAATAATAAAAATATATTATGTAGCGTAATGGTTAAGGCACTGTGCTACAAGCCGAAAGGTCGAGGGTTCAAGTCCCGTTGGGGTCAGGATTTTTAAACTGACCCAAACCTTCTGGCAGCACTATGGCCCTGGGATCGACTCAGCCTCTAATGGAAATGAATACCAGATGCTTGTTCTGAGGGTAAAGGCGGCTGCCATGCAGGGCTGACAACCCGACTGACATCAAGTGCTGATTGTCCAGAAAAAGTGGGAGCCTTAACCTCCTACTACCCCAAGGGCCTCCTGAGGTCTGTAGTGGGATCACTTTACCTTTATAGAAAATATCACTATGAGGTTTAATTTTAAAATAAAATTTTTTACACCTCACCTCGTATCCTATCTTCTAATTAACCTATGTAGCTCACTATTTGGGAAAAAAGCTATAATCAAAAAATTAACAAAGAAAAATTAATGAATTTTGAAATTCCTGGGGAAGTTAATTTGATTGTGATGTTCATCGGTCTACCAACAGATGGAGTAAGAAGCAGTGCTCTTGGACGACATTACATCAATCATGTAAATCTGAAGATGTAATCACTAAGGTTATGAAACCGGTCTAATTAGAAGACAGGATATAAGGTAAGGTGGATACAATTTTATTTTAAATTGAATACCATACCATATTTATTTAAATACTCTATGCAGTTTTTCACAAACTCTAAAAGAAAATCAAGGTACATGCCAATGAAGTTCAATGCATTTGTCCTTGAAGTTTTAACTCCGCCATTGCCGGTCCCAAGCCTGGATGAGAAAGTTAGGAGGTGAAGGAGTAACAACCTCATTAAAAAACCTTGGTTCTGCTCGCCCAGCTGATAGTGCCTTGTGAGGGCCTCTACCCCTTGATCAAGAATAGGGATCTTCTGTTTTAACATCTCTCTCTTATCAAAATTCATGGAATGTGACACTATTAAATAAAATTTTAACATGAATTGGAAAATAATAGTGAATGGAGAACATATTTTTAACAACTCACCTCATATAATTTCAAATTTCTTTGATACCGGCGGTTTCAGACAATATCTTGTCTCTCTTCAGTCAATATTAATTTAAATATGAATTGGAAACTCTACACTTTATCTCGTAAAATATGATCCCCAGAGGAATATATTTTGAGAGGTGAGATATAAAGTTTCCAAATATTTTTTTTAATTTTATCCATCTCTTTCTTTAAAGGCCTTTCATTGTACTCATAATCTTTCTGCACTCTTAATCTTTCTGAAGTAATGCAATTTTCAAAATATGGTTTTGGTAAGTCCTCCCTTCTATACTTCAACATTTGCTATTCACACCCGAAAATTTATTTACACAAGATGTTGCAAATCAGGTAAAAGTAAAGGATCATAATGAAACTGTAATAAGTTCAGGTTGATGCTAAGGGATGACTTTCTCTCATATTGCCATTACAGATCAAGACACACTTTGTACTGATACTTGCCAAGAAACAAATGAAAAACAACAGTTTCTAAATTGCCCATAAATGAACAATGATGCTCAAACAAGACAGTGTGCACCAGGAGGCTTGGGGAAAAAATACATATTCAATTAATGCTATTTGATTAATAAATCATTAACAAATTCAGACAGATGTATGTGTGTGTGTGTATGTGTGTGTGTTTCAATGCCACAAACTGCACTTTTCGTGGTTTGGGTTCCACACTAGGCAGATAGATGACATTAATATTTCATAAGTTAAATATGGGAAATAACTTTTTTTAAAATACAATAGGAAGTAACATTAAGAGGTTTCAATGTTTTTATTATTAATTTCATACATCTCAATGATGGATAAATCATATTTAAAGAGAAAAATTATACGCTCAGACCGGGGTCCAAGTGCTCTACCATTTGAGCTACCTGAGCAAGTACCGATCTAAACGCAAATCTTTCTCTATATACGTTGTAATTCCCAAATATGTCTTCTTAATATAGGAGCCGCCATTTGCAAAGATAGAAGCAAAGGCTTCAAAGCATTTGGTGGGCAGGAATTACAACGTATATAGAGAAAGATTTGCGTTTAGATCGGTACTTGCTCAGGTAGCTCAAATGGTAGAGCACTTGGACTAGAAAACCAAGGGTCCCGGGTTCAAGTCCCGGTCTGAGCATATAATTTTTCTCTTTAAATATGATTAAGAGGTTTATTTAATAATTAAGATATTTGGTCTGTGTATTTTTACCTCTTATGGTTGCTTTTGTTGAACACATGTTTCAAGGCTTGTGAGCCCCATCTTCAGCTTTTACAGACAGTCTGTAAAAGCCTTGAAACATATGTTCAACAAAAACAACCATAAGAGATAGGAATATACAGACCAAATATCTTAATTATGGGAAATAACATTATGAGGTTCTTAATTCCATGAATGAATCTTACCTCATATTTCATGTCGCCATTCCTGTAAGTAAGGTAGAATGCACTATCGTGCAAAAAAATATTTATGTTAATCATAAGAAACTTTGATAGTTTTGTTTATTAAATGCCATTTGCAAAGATAGAAGCAAAGGCTTCATAGCATTTGGTGCTGGGAATTACAACATATATAAGAGAAAAATTTGCATCTAGATTGGAACTTACCCGGTTAGCTCAGTTGGAGAGCATTGGCCCAGAAAGCCAAAGATCCTGGGTTTGAGTCTCGGTCTGAGTGAAAATTTTTCTCTTCAAATATAAGATGTTTTCAGTCTCAAAAAAACTTGAATACTTGCTTATTATGGGACATTTATTTTAAATACTAATATTGACATTAGAAAACATAATTTAAAAGTGCTGCCTAGGCATACCATTTGTTATTAATATTGCCAAGGTTATAATTAACCTTTCATATTTTCAAAGTTTTTATTCAAAAATTAACATTTTCCAATCCTGGATAGAATCTAATTTAAGAAAGAAAAATTAACGCTTGAACCGGAATTTGAACCCTGGACCTCTTGTTCTCCATATGAGTGTGCTGTCCATTACACAATTCAAAACGATGATACAAACGTTATCATTTCTTTCCATTAATACGATTCTCGTTCGTCCAAAGGTTGATAGCTGTCACTACCATCACACCAACTGACGTCTTCTATTCAGAAGTATTTTTATTGAGAATTTATACATTACTTTTAGCAGTAAAGTTTCATATTTTTTAAGTTTTTATTTACATTAACATTTTCCAATCCTGGATAAAATATAATTTAAGAAAGAAAAAGTAACGCTTGAACTGGGATTTGAACCCTGGGCCTCTCGTTCTCCGTAAGAGTATGCTGTCCAAACTTTTCAAATTATATTTGTACTTGCGATATGAGAGTTTATGTCACACTGAACATCAACTCAGAAGAACATAAGTTATAATTTATTTTGCATTTTTTTTTAAATACCATGTCAAAACTAAACAAACCTGATTCAGTCATAGTACTTTACACAAACTTACTTTCTGTATTGTGATGAGCTTCTGAACTTTGCTATGTCAAAGCTAGGAGCATGAGGCATGTGAACAATGAAACCATTTGGTAGGACGACAAATTCAAACCCTTGTGCTTCAAGTTCCATTATATGGGAAACTTTATTCCAACCAAATCCAACAAACCTGGTATCATATTCAGGTATATCTTTTCTCACTACAATGTATGGCTCAAAATCAGGTTCCCATTGAACCTGTAAAATTAAGAAAACATTAAAAAGTTATTGTCTTTCCTCACAATGTTAATAAAATGTCTGCTCACTATTTTATCTAATGGCAATCCACCATACTTTTCTTACTTTGGATTCTGCACACAGCAGATACATAACTTACTTACTTACTCACTGACACTATCGAAGCCGTAGGTTCATGGCCGCGCGGACATAAGCTCTCCATACATCCCTATCCTGAGCTAATGATTTCCAATCATTCCCTGTATAATCTACTTCCTCAAATCATAGTTAATGTTATTCTCCCACCTCATTCTTGGTCTACCAACTGGGCGTTTTCCCTCTGGCTTTCCTACAAGAAGCTTCCATGCAAGTCTTTCATTCCCCATACGTGCAACATGTCCTGCCCATCGCAGTCTACGAGACTTAACTGTTTTTATTATATCTGGCTTCCTGTAAAGACCATGTAGTTCATTGTTATGTAGTCTTCTCCATTCACCTGTCTGTTCATCTCTCTTTGGTCTAAAAATTTTCATCATCATCATCATAGTACATTCACGAATTTAGGTCATTTGTTGACCTGTTTCGGCCTCAAGAGAAACACCATCCAAAAGTCTTTTGAGTGGACGTCCTGGTCTTCTTCTTCCTGCAGGTTGATATCTTAACATTTGTTTGGGTATTCTGTGATCTTCCATTCGATGAACATGTTGCATCCATCTTCCTAAGTACTTTATTCCCAATAAAGTTATTGTAATTCTCCATGGCACAATAGGCTTAGAAGGCCCTTTGTGCTAACATGATTTATTCTTGTATTGTAACATCTTTCATTACTACATCCCACACTGGGTACATTACATTAGAATTTGGGTAAATTAAATTAGGATGTGGGTATGTTAGCTATATTTAATTTAAATTATAAAATTATCCTTAGTTTTATAGGTTTCTTCTTTTTCATTATAGCAACAGATTGCATCATGGTAGAACTGGAGATAGTGATTAACAAGTGAGACCATATGATCATATTCTATAATAAACATCAGCAATTCTGTTTTTCCCAATGATTCATAGCTATCTTTGCAGAATTCATATTGTTTATATCATGTCTTTTAGGTTATTTTTATGTCAAATTGTAATTCATTTTGTTTTTCTTATTTTACATACTTTTTCTCACCAAGAAATACAGCCTAATCAAACAAACAGATAAACTAAAGGAACTCACAGTCTGGGAAAAAATCCATATCCAAAAAAACAAAAAAGACAAACTCATGAATTTTGAAACTCCCGCAAATTTTGACCTGATCCAGAGGTTCATCGGTCCACTGATAGAAGTAAGAAGGAAACCGCCAAGAAACGACATAACACTGGTCGACCAGAGGCTACTGACGAAGGAGATAAGCTCCGAAACTGCAGTATAGAAGAAAAAGGATATGAGGTGAGGTAATAAAAACATTAATTTAATTATTACATACATAGGAATTAAATGAATCGTGGCAGTTTGGATAATTACCGGCAAAAGAAAAAATTGACAGTCGTGAAAACAGCTGAAGATGGTGACAATGGTCACTGATACTGCAGTGCTGTGTTTAAAAAAACATAGAAGTATGAGGTAAGAAGAAATCATGATTCATTTAATTCCTATGAATTAAACCTCATAATGTTTAAAATTCCCAAATTTATTATAAAAAAATACATACATACCTAAGGTTGCTAATTACAATCTACAACAGTACTTAGTATATTAGTTAGTGTTTTTTATATGATAGAGCATTGAACTTTTATAGGAATAAATCACTATGAGGTTTAATTTAAGATAAAATCAAATGTTTCATACCTCTCCTCATACTAATCTTCTAAGTAGATGGCGATTTCAAGACCATTGCGTTCCCATCCTAGGTATGGAGGAAGGGACCGCAATGGTCTTGAAATCGCGATCTACTTAGAAGATTAATTATGAGGAGAGGTATGAAACATTTGATTTTATCTTATGGTAGAGCATCATTTTCCTAACAATTCCCACATCCAATCTGCTAAAGCAGTAGATAAATTAAAAAAAAAGCAACAGACCTATTACTGCGATCATAATCAGAACCCACTGCAAAATTGCAATGGATAGGTAATACAAATAAAAATAAGCTAATAATGAATAAAGAAAAGCATTTATCCATACCTTGTAGGGCGTAGTGGCTGTTCTCCACTTTCCATAATTTGTAGGTGCATGACCTTTAGTCCAAACATGGTAACGAAATGTAAACAAAGTTCCCATATCTAGCATGTTCAATAGTTCTGCTTTTGTTTTAGGAAATGTGATGCGATACCTTTGTGTTTCAAATGCTGGCACTACTAACGCCTATAAAACAGAAAAATAGTTTTATTTGAAGAGAAAAGTATACTACTGTTTTTAACCCAATGCCTCTAGTTCTGTACACTAGTGCTCTATCCACCAAGCTACCAGGCACTCCAATTCAAACACATATTATTCCTCTCTTTTATTACATACTTATATATATATATATATATATATATATATATATTATTATTATTTCTCTCCATTATTATATATAATAAAGAAATAATGTGTTTGAATTGGAATGCCTGGTAGCTTAGTGGATAAGCCTCATGGCGTTACTTCCTTGAAATATTAAATATATTCTTCTCTTCAAATAAAATTAGTAATTTAATATTTAACATCGAGAAAATAATTACTTATGCAATTAGTGACACTAAAGCTCTTACTATGATAGAAATAATTAATGAACACAACTAAATTATTGTAGTCAATGCTAAATAGAAAAATGTTTGATTTCCGTGCTGATGCTCTGACCACTGAGCTAATTCAGGCTACATTCCCATCCAAGCATAAATCCTCCCTTTACTTTACTCTCTTGGTCCCACATTCAATGCAATGAATCATCATTCACAAATGAACAATGAATGGATTCTACATTAAGAAGACATGAAGGGACTTCTCACAGCTATAGCATAGTATCCTCTCTTGTAGATTTTTCTTCACTTTGGTTAATCAATCCTTCTCGTGGTCCACCTCAGTCATTTTCCTTGTATCTTGAGATTTAACAGTCTTTGTGGTAGTCTTTCCTTTTCCATTCTTTTTAAAACGTCCAAACCCTTTTTTCTATGTCTGTTGTTAATTTTTCTACACTTAGGGCCATATGCAAATACATTAGTCTCTGGTGAGTTGAGTTTTCCGTGAGAACGTGCAAAGTTCAAATTAGCGAGTCGCCGACTGGTCATGCATGAAAGTAGTTTTTTTCGTAATATTGGCAAGAAATTACCCAGAATTCTCAGCGATAAAACCACTTCCGCTATTTTCGTCTGCTAGAGGAACGCATTTACGCTTGCATCCGGCATATAATACCGTATATGACGACGTCTGCATCGCGCGATATTACACCGATTCTCCTATTCTTCCAGTTGAATTCTTTGGTAGACTCTATCAAATTCCTTATCTCCGCGTATACCGAAAACATAATTGAAGTCTTCAATGTCCGACATCTTGGATAAAGCAGCAAGGTACGCAGCAAGGTTTTAAAGTACATTGGTTCCCATCGGGTTGCCCACGATTCGTGCACAGTCACCTCGCCAGGTAGCTTAGGAATTTCGACAATTATTATCGCATGAACAGATTTTTGAGTATGCAAAAAGTCTTTGGATGCAACTTTCTCAGCAGAGAACGACTTTTACGGTCTAATGCGTTCATAGATATGACCCTTAATGTCTCTCTGATTTTGTCATTCCTTATTCTATATCTCCTTGTTTTATGTACCATTCCATGTAAGAATTTCATTTCTGTAGCTTGAATTCTGCTCAAGTCCTTCTTTGTATATGTCCAAGTCTCAGCTGCATGTGTTAGAACTGGTTTGAAATAAGAAATATCACTATCAGGTTTAATTTAAGATTTAAAATAAATTTTTTTACACCTCATCTCATATCCAGTCTTCTAATTTCATGGTCGTGAAATTATTGATGATAAAACCATCTTAGTTTTGAAACTGGTTTAATTAGAAGACTGGATAAACTTCTATATTGGGAAGCAACTTGTTTGTGAACAAGCTGAAGATGGAGCAACAGCTTTGAAATGATCATCCAACAAAATAAACATATGAGGTAAGAATGTTAAAGAATACAAACTCAAATATTAAATTAAACCTTATAATGTAACTTCCTAATGATTTTAAAATACCTGGTTACTCTAGATAACATAATACGATGGAATTACCTTTTTTGATGAATCCAAGTTGAGAACTTGTATAGACTTTTTAAGATATGGATAGAGACCAAACATTGGGAGGAAGTCAATGTCAGTTAGGAAGACATATGGTGTATTTACTTGCTGCAAACCTACATTGCGAAGAAAGTTCACAGGATAAAAATTCTGAAAAAAAATGAAATTAGGAATTGTAGACCTCTGCCTGTCCTATACTAAATCCACATGTGTACAGAGTGAAAGTAAACAGTTGTCTATCTTGGTGTCGTATATGGTCCTTCCACTAGCTAAACGCATCAATGCAGATCTGAATTGTGTAGTATTGTGATGTAAAGTGCTTTACTTTCATATTTACACTAAACGTGAATTTATAATAGTTGTGGAAGTGATTGTTAATATATTTTGTTTTTATCATTATCTTTTGTTTTTGTTTTGTTTCTATCGTGATTTGAGCAACTTTGTTGATTCAGTGAAAACATGAAATAGGTTACAGAAATAAGAGGCATTATTAATAGTTTAGCATCCTTACTCTTACTTATATAAATTAGAACTAAATTCACACATATGTTGATCCTGAAAGTGATTTGCACATACTATAATCTTCAATATTCTGAATCATGGAAGAAAATTGTGAACCAGGACATTCAAAACTTATATCACCAGTAAAAAAACATATGTGAGGGAAAGGTTTGACCAGCGGTAAAAACATCCAAATTACAAATATGCATAACACATCATTAAAAGAAAATCCTCAAATAGCTGTGCGAGATACAATAAGTACAGTTGCTTCCTCCAATAGAGTAGCAGCAAGTACTGTCTTCAAAATAACGAAAGATTATAAATATACAGGCAAGATTAAGCCACTAGTCAAAATTATACCGAAATCGAAAATAATAATAAATGACACACAAGACAGTATTAAACGTGTTTCAGGAGGAAGGTAGACATATTCTATTTCATAACAAAATTCCAACTGTAAAGAAAATTATTCATCCATCAATGAAGACCCCGATCTCCCCAACTGTTAGAAATCAACATTTTACAAATTAATAAAACATAGTGGATTCATCAGGAAGTGATTAAAGGTATGTTTTATTATAATATCTATGTTAAGATTTTGTTTTTCGGGATATCCAATAGCATTTAAAAAAACCAGCATTTTGTAAACTCTGCTTTCACTTTCAACTGTTTACTTCTGCTCTGTACACATCATGGATTTATTATAGTTTCAAAATAAAAAATGTTGGCAGATATGCTACCATCTGATCTGGTATGACAAGACACATTAGAAAATATACAGAGTGGAAGTAATATAAGTATGCAGGTTATAAAATAAGATGACTAGAATGAATAAATGCTTTTCAATGCAAATAAAATATTATTAATGAATGAGTTGTAAAAAATGCTTTAACATCTCACCTCATAAAGTTGTGTGCCTTCACGATACTGGTTTCAAAAGTATAGTTTGACTAAAGATGGAAAAGTTGCGTGTCTTCACGATACCAGTTTCAAAAGTAAAACTATACTTTTGAAACTGGCATCGTGAAGACATGCAACTTTATGAGGTGAGATGTTAAAGCATTTTCTCCAACTCATTCATTAATGTAAATACCTCATAGTGTTACCTCCCACTCTAATTTTGATTAAAATCTTATTAATTGCATTGAACTACATAAATACATGAAAATACAGACAAAAGGTTAGTTACAACTATTTCTTCCCATAAAGATATTTAATTATGTGGCAAATATATATATATAAAGGAAAAGTAGTATACCATTGAATACATGTGACTTACAGTATACAATTTATTAGGTTTACTCACTCCTTCCTTATATACCACATGATATCCAATGTTTTTTCTAGTACTTAAAACTTCAGAACCGAGAGCATAACTCAGAAACTGCTGGGCTTCTGCATCTGACATATACAATGTGAGGCTTATAGGTCCTGCAAAATAAAACAGACAATCTTTAACTGTCACTTTTCTTCAATTTTTACGAATTGGTATATCATTCCATATCGAGCTGGCAAAACATATATGTTAATAAAATTAAAATGAGTACATCATCTCACTTCATACACTCTGTGTTCTTTATAGCACAGGACATTATTTCAGGAAGTCATTCCTATTTAATTGTGTACAGTAATACTTATAACTTTTTTAATGCTTTCACACAAGAGAAAAAAAAACAGTAGGTTGCTCCATTATCACCCTCTCCCTTTGAATGGATCAATAGATACAAATTTATTTAAAAGGTACATCTGTGTCAGAAGAACACTTGAAAAAATAATATTATACAGTAAAAGCTCCTTATTCACAGTTCCCTTATTCGTGTTTTCATTATTCGCGGATTAAAAAATTGCAACACAGTTCTTGTATTCGCGGATCCAGTCGGTATATTAGAAGGATTAGTATCCTTTATTAATGCATCAGCAACTTTTTTACTGCAGGCACGTGCCAAGGCAGACGCCTTACAAAGGGTGATTCAAATCAAATGGACAAATTAATATCAAGTAATAAAACAAACCTTGTTGTTACTAAGCCTGAAGTTCATTGTTAAAAGCCATCGCCGCAGTATTTCACATGCCACTATGACCGTTGATAAATGCTGCCCTCACCACAATCGGTGTTTTATTGTTTCAACTTGTCATTCGTTGCATTAATTTTGATTGAACAACACGTGTCTCTTCTGCTTTGTTGCCAATTTACAATATCAAGTAAAAGGAAAAAAAATTAGTTTCAAAGCGGAAAAAAAGTAGTGTTGCCGCTTAAAGTAAAAAATAGAAATGCTCAACCATTTATATGCATTAGCGAATCGTTTTCGTCTATATCATGCTGTTCAATGTTAATGAATCAAAAAATCCAAAGACAAAATAAGGAATTCTATCACAGGATTCACAGCTGAATATGAATCTTAATTGAAAGATATTTTAAAAGCGGCCAAAACAGGAAAAAAATTACTAAGTTCTTTAAGCCCTTGACTAAACCTGACTGTAATAATTAATAATAATTGTTCAAAATCTCTCATTATTGATTTTCTTGATAATTTTACCTTGATAATTTTTATTTCATTTTGTAATCTTGGAACGTATCGTATCCCTTATGTACCTATACAAATTACCATTCCATATTCACAGTTTCTGTATTCACGGCAAATTTGCAGAACATATCCCCTGCGAATAAGGAGCTTTTACTGTACTCATATTAGGTGTAATTAAGATATCTGGTTTGTGTATTCTTACCTCTTATGGTTGTTTTTGTTAAACATATGTTTTAAGGCTTGTGAGCCCCATCTTCAGCGATTATAGACTGATTTTCTCAAGTTGTCGGCCCTGATTCTGGACTCCTGCTCCCTCTGCCTGTGATCCAATGAACTTGCTAATGAGGTTCCTTTCTCCGGGAATTTCAAAATTCATAATTCTTTCCTTATTCTTCTGTATGTAGATTTTCCCCCATATGGTGAGTTCATTTTTGTTTTCAAACTGTTTTAATAGTTATGAAAGAATTATGAATTTTGAAATTCCTAGAGGAAGGAACCTCATTAGCAAGTTCATTGGACCACAGGTAGAGGGAATAGGAGTCAAGAATCAGGTCCAACAACTTGAGAAAAATCAGTCTGTAATCGCTGAAGATGGGGTTCATAAGCCTTGAAACATATGTTCAACAAAAGTAACCATAAGAGGTAAGATTACACAGACCAAATATCTTAATTATTAAATAAACCTCTTAATTATATTTAAATTAATATTGGGAAGTAAACATGATGAGGTTATATCATTAATAGCGAGTGGAGAACATATTTTAATCGACTCACCTCATACATTTTCAAACTTCTTTGATACCGACGGTTTCAGACAAAATCATGTCCTTCTTCAGTCATGGCTTCCACTGATGAAATTCCGTGATTGTTGATTTCTTTAGTGTCACTATTAAACCTCTTAATGTTACTTCCTATTGTATTTTTAAAATAGTATTAGGTGTGCTGAATTGAAACATGCACTTGTTTCCAGATATCTGTAGCCATCTCTTCTTTTTCCTTTAGGTTGAAATTTAATTATATATTTTCTTCTTATTAAACTTAATATATTTTTTTATAATTTTATGACACTACGATACTAGGCTTGGTGATTAAAACAGTGATGTTCCCTTCTCTATCTATCTCACTCAATTACCTTGGTAATGCTGCAAAGTCATACATATTCTAGTAACTACCCCTGGTCAGAAAGATAAGTTATGCAATAATTAATTTCTTTAGCATGAGCCACAAATAACATCAATAACAATACATATTATACAAGACAAGGGCAGTTCCTATTATTACTTATGGGTCTGAAACATGGACAGTGACAACACAACAATCTGCCAAAGCTGCTGAAATGAAATTCCTCAGACCAATAGCAGGATATCAAAGAACAGACAAAAAAAACACAACACAAAAATAAGACAACTTAAAGTAGAGGAATTAAACACAACAATAGTGAAATACAGAACACTGGAAAGAACACTTTGCAAGGATGACTGAGAATAGAATACCAAAAGCAGCATATAACTTTCACCACGAGGAAGAAGAAGTTTGGAAAGACCAAAGAAAAGATGGAAACAGCAGCAATTTGGAGCCGGAACAGGCTGGTAAATAAGCCTAAACCGTGACGAAGAAGAAGAAGAGGAACAATACATTGTAAATTTTATTATTACAATAATTAACATTGGTGATAAATACATTTTTCTTTTAAACTAAGCCCCAAATGCCCCAGAGAACAAGATGCCACTGCTGTCAACCACCATAATAATATTACTGGTAGCAACCGTAGATCTAAATTGACATTATGCTTTTGTGTCTTTTATGGTGTATGGTCATCCTTTATGATGATGATGATTGTACTACTGTATTTTACAGACTATAAGACTCGCCTTAATTTTTAAGCAATTTCTAAAAAAAAAATAACATTTTTTTTACCATTTTTATTATTAGATTGCAAAGCCAGACTAAAAAAAAAATCTTAGTTTATGAAACTATTCTGATCTTTAAAATCCCTGAAAATCACCATCTGAACTTTCTTCTTCATTTTCTTCCTCTTCGTCATCATTGTTGTCCTCTTCATACATAAGATGGTCTTCACTGCCATCGCAAATGTTATTTACACCGCACTTCTTGAAAGATTTAACAATAATGTCTTCTCTCACTCTAGACCACAACTTTTTTATCCACACACTTGCTTGATTGTGTTTCAAAGCTCCGTTCGGCGTGAATTCATGTTGAGTTTCATCCATCATCCATTTGTTCTAGTTCACTGGCATCTAGACTGCATTGACATATCATAGGCTAGACAGTGTTCTGCATTTGTGATGGTGGGGCTGGAGGGAGACAACTATCAACTAAAGAATAGAGTAGATGTAAATAAAACCTACATGACCTTAGAGCTTTTAAATCTCTCTCAAACACATTACAACAGTACAAATTACTGAAACTGGTCAAATTACTGAAACAGTTAGATAAATCTAAGGAACTCACAATTTGGGAGAAAATTTACATCCACAAGAATAAAGAGAAAACAATGAATTTTGAAATTCCCGGGGGGAAAAAAAGAAAATTGATTTGGAAGTTCATCAGGCAGCCAACAGAGGGAGCAGAGATCAACCTACAAGATCGCCAACCGAAAATTCAACAATTAGGAAGCATTAACAATGACACATAGTTGTGCAGAAACTGCAGTCTGCAAGAAAATAAAAAATATGTGAGTCTAAATATCCTAACTCATAATAATTATATTTAAGGTTGAGTGCTATAATTTTTAGGAAATCCGGGGAATCATTCTTTTTACTAACTGCACTTTTCATTTCAGTACTTTCCATTTCACTTTCCAAGACAAGAAGTTCAGTGAATTAAATTACCTTCCCAATGTTTACAAAGAGCTTCAACCATTTGTAATCTATCCATAGAGAGCTGTGCTACAAGAGTGACATCATAACCATCAGCTGATGGCTCATATTCATAATCCAAAAAATAGAGATGTGTTCGTAAACTGTTCACACGAGCACGGCGGAATTCATAACATGGATCTTCTTCATTTAGCTGCAACATAAGAATACCTTGGTCACTTCATCACAAATTTCACAAGACAACATATAAAAAAAATAAAGAAATGGAAATACACCTGAACAAACAGCACTTGCTAAATTGCCCACACCTGCACCATCACATACAAACAAAAAAAGGATTTTGTCATCTGGTATTGGGAGGTTTATCTCTGTATTTCTTTCAAACCAACCTGAAAATCTACTATCAGTTTCCTAGACCTGACACAGCTTCACCAGAGCAATGATTAGCTGTCATTTTCAGAGTTCTTAATTGGTTAATAACTAGATAGTAAGTTATGAAATCTCACCTCATAAATTCCATGATCTTCAAGCACAGTACTACAAGTTTGAAGAGGCATCCCTCTCATCTTTAGCCCGTAAAGATTGTTGAAGATGAGAGGGATGGCTCTTCAAACTGAAGTACCGTGCTTGAAGATCTATGAGATGAAATTTCACAAGTCACTCTCTAGTTAACTTGAAACCTCATAATTTTATTTCTCATAATTAATTTATGAAATTCTTAATTCGTCTTCACAGTTAACATGAAGTTCAAAGAATTAAGTTCCCACTGTATGTCACTCCATTAAGCAATCCCCTTCTTAGACATTTACCATTACCCATGACTTAAATGTTGGGGCTGGACTTTGATTAAAATTTTATGAAGACATTGTGAGCATGTCAGCACAAAGATTACAAAAAAAATTATCCTGAGGACACTAAGAGAGATGAGACTAAGAGGGAAGAGGCCAAAGAAAACAGAGTTAGATGGCTACTAGGCCAGATTGAGGAAGATACCAAAGATAAGATGATAAAAAAGGACACAGATGCTTAGAACTAAAACATAGAAGGACAAAGATGGCTGGAGATTTCTTTGTAATACAAGTACTTGACCCAAGTGATTGGAAATGATTTAAGTATGAAGAACCAGAAGTATTGGAAGGTATGTGACAAAATGATATAATAATTCATCCCTGTCATTTCATAAATAAAAAAAAAATAAAATATATAAACAAACGAATGGACGAACGAGAACTGTTTAAGTTTAAAGAAATGTTAACGTTGTATCATCATTTCAATGGTGTAATTGGACAGCACACTAGTACGTAGAACTAGGGATCCAGGGTTCAAATCCCGGTTCAAACATTAATTTTTCTTTCTTAAATTAAAATACATAAACAAATTTAGAACATCACAACCCACTTCAGAAACAGTAGTAAAAGAACTTTATTTAAGACACTCTTTAACAACTCACATTTTTAGCACAGTAATTTAGAAATTTAGAGTGGACATGAAAGAGTTCAAAATTTTACTCAAAGGTCTCTTATTTCAAACATAAGATTATTTTATATATCATAAATCTGCAACACAGAGCTCATTTGAGAAATATTAGTAACGGTACTTTATTTAAGACACTTTTTAACAATTCATGTTATTAGCAATTCAAAGATGGGCATGAAAAAGTCAATAATTTTACTCAACTCAATAATTTTTTTCAGGCATAAGATTCTCTTAAGTGTTATAAATCTACAACATGGTACATAGGGCTTTATGCTCCTTTCAGAGGAAGTAATATAGAAGATTAATAAGATTAAAATGAGTTGTACATTTTTTGGACACTTTTGAAATCCAGAATGGGTTGAAGCAAGGAGATGCTCTATCTCCTCTACTATTTAATTTTGTACTAGAGCATGTCATCAAATCTCTAGAGGATGAAGAAAGTCTACAACTCAATGATATTAATAAGCTGTTAGTTTATGCTGATGATGTAGTATTATTGCCCGATAGGAGGTACTAAAGGACAACATGCACACACTATTGAGTAACACTAAGAAATTAGGACTGGAAGTAAATATCAATAAAACTAAATATATGGTCACACATAGAAATACATTATATAATGGAAATGGACAGCTAATGACAAAAATTGAGGAAATTTTGAGGAAGTGGCTGAATTCAAATACCTAGGAAAATCACAATAGGAATGTAATGCACAAGGAAATTAAACATAGGCTCAATTCTGGAAATGTGTGCTATTATGCATTGCAGAGACTTTTGATGTTCCAACTCCTTTCAAAAGACATTAAACTGAAAAAATATAAAACTATTATTCTACCAGTTATATTATATGGATGCAAAACATGGACTCTTAACTTTAAGGGGGGAAAGGAGATTATGAGTATTTGAGAACATTTTTTGACCAAAGAGAGATGAACAGACAGATGAATGGAGAAGACTACTTAACAATGAATTACTTGATCTTTATAGGAAGCCAGATATAATAAGAACAGTTAAGTCTCGTAGACTGTGATGGGCAGGACATGTGGCACATAAGGGGAATGAAAGATGTGCATGGAAGTTTCTTGTAGGAAAACCAGAGGGAAAACGCCCAGTTGGTAGACCAAGAATGAGGTGGGAGAATAACATTAACTATGATTTGAGGGAAGTAGATTATACAGGGAATGTTTGGAAAGCATTAGCTCAGGATAGGGATGTATGGAGAGCATATGTCTGCATGGCCATGAACCTATGGGTTCGATACTGCCAGTGAGTAAATAAGTAAGTATGTACAAGTATTGTATGAACAATATGAGGTGAGTGATAAAAAATTCTACCTTAATTTAAGGAAGTAAACCATCTCGCCTCATACACTTTGTGTTCTTCATGAGGTGAGATGATGTACGACTCATTTTAATCTTATTAATTTGTAAGCCTCATAATGTTAATTCCCATCATAACTTTTATGAAATAATATAGAGGATATTTACACCTGAATAATCAATTGGCCTAGCCAGGTTAAAATCTACAATCTTCAGAAGCATGACAACTACTAGTCCACCAAAACTAACATTTCACAAATAAACAAAAAATTAAAACTAACAAATAATCTATATACAGTAAAACTTGTTCAAAGCGTAATCGCATGGGACCATTTTTTTTTTCCACATTATAAAACATTCCGCATTATAAGAGAACAAAAATTATTAACCAATCTTAGATTATAGAGCATCGTATGTCTTTTTATGTACCTTGGATAATTGTAGTTCCGCTGCCGTTGGAAAGTGAAGTATAGTATGTATGAGCGACTTTGACGGTAACGCAGAAAAAATAGTCCCGTCTTGTCAGCGTTAAAAATGTCTCTTAGGCGCATATCCTGAAATTAAAGTATGCAGTTTTGGTTTCCACTCACTAACTATACTTTCGTCCACATCCTTTGATTCCCCGCAAATTTCATTCCACACTACATTGTGTCATCTTTTAAATCTATCCACAACCAACCTGAAGATGCCTTGAAATTGTTATTCCATTATTCCCTAGGGATATAGCAACAGCTAGAACTTGACTTTGGAGCATCAGTCTAGAAATTTGGAGATTTTTTATCATGGACTTGTAAAACACTCCCATACCTCGTTGATTTTTTCATTTCCTTTCTTTTTTTCCCCCTCTTCATTTGACCATTTCCTTGCGTCCATTCATTAATTGTTTTTCCTTTGAGTCTTAAAAATCTCTTAAACTTGGGTTATTTCACATTTAAATTTAGTCATTATTTCACGTACTGAGAGTTGGTTTTTCTTTATCTTCAATCACTTTCACTTTTTCCTTTAACCCATCAGCGTGGAGCGATGTGACATGTACGCAGGTTGACTTCTTCACCAGATGCGGAACGACGTGACGTGTACGCTAGCTACATGCACTGCTTTAAACTATTATGATCTTTGTGTTTACATTAACTATTTACCGTTTATATACATTTTATGTAGAGACTTCAAAGTTTATATTAGTGCATATATTAATCGATGACGGCCCTGAGTTACAAGTTTAAATAATTTTATATTGCATTTATTCTTGCAGCCTCTGACATTTTTCTTATATTTATAACTTGATAAAGGATTTCTTAGAAAAATAAATTTGCCTTTTTTTTTGTAGATTAGCTTGTCTATCAAATTGAATCTATTTTGAAATCTCTTCATTTTTAATAATAATATCGCAAAATTCAGTACATATAAAGGCCCAATAAAGTTATTTCCAATTTACGCTATAGTACAGGACCACAACAGTAAATTTCATATATATATATATATATTTCAATTGATGATATCCTTACATTATGGAAACGTAGTTAGTCTACTATTCACTCAGTATCTAAAAGGTAAAGTGGTCCACTACAGACCTTAGGAACTCCTTGGGATATTAGGAGGTTAAGGCTCCCACTTTTTCTAGACTATCGGTACTTGATGTAAGCCGGGTACTTATCTCTGTCTGACGGCCCATAACAAGCATCTGGTACTCATTTCAGTTAGAGGCTGAGTCAATCCCGGGGTCACAGTGCCTCCTGAAGGTTTGGTTCAGTTTAAAAATCCTGATCCACCGGGACTCGAACCCTCGATCTTCCAGCATGTAGCATGTTGATCTTTCAAGTCCACACATCCGGTGAAGCTATTATAGTCATATATCATCAACTGGTTTCACCTTGGAAACCAGAGGAAAGACATTGAAATTTAGGGTGATGAAGGTCTTTTTGCACACAGGTATCATGTGTAGAAAGACAATTTATTGAAGGCACACGACCTAAAATAATGTTTCCAAAGTGTTAGAAAAACACATTTGGAGAAGGCTGCCCCCCCCCCTACAAGAAAGAAGGTCAATGCATAGAAGCAATGTGTTTATAATAAACATGAACAAAGTAAACACAAGGGAAAAAAATACACTTATTGGTGCCCGAGTGTCAGACAGCTGGTTTATGCTTTGAAGATTTAACACACCAATTTTTGAAGGTCATTCTGTTTTTTTTTTTGAAGACCCTTCTCTTTGTGTAAATATTTCATTATGTTGTTAGGTAGAGACGGTTCTCTGAATTCTTCAAAGAATTCCTAGTGCAATTCACTGTGCTACTTATGTAAAAAACTTACAAAGAGGACCTATTTCAACTGTGGCACAACAATCATAAATAAGTCTGCACATGCAGAGATGTTACGTGAGAACTGTAACAAATTTAATTAATTAAATATTATATTAAGGGTTCACCATAAACGAATTGCAAAAACATTTAGATTACTCAAGATATTTCCATTTAAATGCGTTATTGAAATACTGGCACTGAACGGCTGGGTTTAAATAACCCGTGATTCTCCTCCTGCATTGCCGTATTGGCGGCCATTTAACTCCACCTGCTCTGAAGAGTTAATGACAATGATACATACAATTTAGCCAGCTTTATTCCGTAAATTCATAACGCTACCCATGAAAGATATGTACACAATTGGTCTCAGATCTTAAATTAATTTAAGATTTTCAGTGCACTGGTTATTTGTAAGACAGATGTCACATGCTAAATATTTGTTAAACGAACTGTATTTCGCAAAACGAGTGTGCAGTGAGGCCGAAAGAAAATTCCAGATACAGGCAGAAACTCCACTTCACCCAGCAGCAGGAATCATCACATGTTAATTCGCCTAATGGGAATTCAATGAAGTGGAAACTAATTTAATATTTAATTTTAGGAAGTTATATTTTGAGGTTATTTTAATTATATTATTTTTGGTCTGGACATCTTACCTCAATATTAATGTTGATTTGTTCTTGGACATGTTTCAAAACAATTCTCTGTTTTATCTTCAGCTTTCCCAGTCTGGGAAAGCTGAAGATAAAACAGAGAATTGTTTTGAAACATGTCCAAGAACAAATCAACATTAATATTGAGGTAAGATGTCCAGACCAAAAATAATATAAGGAAACTAATTTATTCCTCTCTCTATCTCTCTGCCTTATAAACATTTTTTCTTTCATGATTTGTGTAGAAATATGCTTCTGTTTCCATGTTGGACAGATTCCGTTTTATACAAAATAAATACACGTAAAATTACTATTTTTTGCCGGGTAAATAAATTTGTTCACATTGGACAGATTTCTGCATTATCATGTTCTGGATTAAACAAGTTTTACTGTATAAACAGGCTAAGATAAAATCGTTAAGTACCATTTTCTCCTTGGTTTGTCAACCAATTTTCATTTCTTTTTCTTGTTTAGTAGCTATTGACGAGTTTTAATGTTATCAATAAAAAATTTTGGAAACAGTTAATTCTGCCATTTTTAATTGCAAGGCAGTGTTTATGGAAAATCTCCTTGGTGCAAGAGTTAAATTTCTTACAGAGAAGCATGTGATGTACAAAGGGCATGTTCAAAAAATTATGCCTTTTTAACTGCAAGGCACTAAAATCCAGCACCAAAGCTCCCATTTAAACTATAGAGAAGTAGTACATGTAGATGTGTTAATCACAGAGGTAAACAACCATCCTGCCAGTGTAGGGGTGACATGTGGTCAGCATGTTGGGTCTACAAGCCGTTATAGCTGGTTTTCTCAACTTGGAGCTGCTACTTATTGTAGGTACCCAAATTCCTCATAATGCTGGGTGTTAATTTAGAATACTATCACCCCCATCATCAGTTACACTCAAACATAAATGTATATCCTGTATTTTTATGATTATAATCTAGTATATTTTAAAACTAACAATGTCTAATATGATATAAAGTGAATTTCGATCACTTGGTTAACACTACTTGTTATAAAAACATAAGCAGTAGAATTGACATAATGCATATTCCTTGGAAAACAGCTATTGCAATGTTCATGATGGTAACAAGCCTTGTTGAATATCAACATACAATAGTGTCTACAAACAGACAAATTGAAATTATATTTAAAAAGAAAAAAACATTTTTTTTTGTATTGGAAAATGTTAATTCAAATAAAAACTTTGAAAATATGAAGCTATACCACTAAAAAGTAGTGTATAAATTCTCAATAAAAATACTTCTGAATAGAAGACATCAGTTGGCGTGATGGTAGCGACAACTATTAGCCTTCAGATGAATGAGAATTGTATAAGTTGGAAGAAATTTTAATGTTTGTATCATCGTTTGAATGGTGTAATGGACAGCACACTAGTATGTAGAACTAGGGGTCCAGGGTTCAAATTCTGGTTCAAACATTAATTTTTATTTCTTAAAAATTTGATTCTATCCAGTATTGAAAAATATTAATTCAAATAAAAGCATTGAAAAAAAGAAAAATATATGCCCATTAAAAAGTCTTCTTAACTAAGAATCCATCATTTGCATGTGTTGAGCAATGGTTTATAGCATTTGGTGCTCTCGGGATTTGCAATGTATGAGAGAAATGCTGCTTTAAATTGGAGTTTTTTATGATAGCTCAGACAATAGAGCATTAGCGTACAAAGCTAAAGGTCCTGGGTTCAAACCCCAGTGTAGGAACATATATTTTCTGTAAATCAATGGTAAAGAGAAAAATTTCTGCCTGAACCAGGAATCGAACCCCGAACCTTTAGCTTTCCGTGCCAATGCTCTGTCCACTGAGCTAATCCAGGCTTCATTCCCATCCAAGCAGAAATCCTTCCTTTACCTTACTCTACTGGTCCCACAAGCTAAAGGTTCAGGGTTCGATTGCCGGTTCAGGCAGAAATTTTTCTCTTTACCATTGATTTACAATAATTTAATTGTGTTCATTAATTTACTTATTTCTATCATAGTAATAGCTTTAGCTTCTCAATATTAATTTAACATATATTTCTCTTCAAATATAATTTGTCCTTCAGTGAGAAATATTACATTTATAGTAAAAACAAAGACAAATGCAAGGCAGAAAGTAATATTAAATAGAAATTATGTGGAGAAGTGTACCACACTGCATAGCAACAGAATATTTTAAGTAAGTCCAATTGTTTATTACTAGATTTAAATTAAAATATTTTATACGTCACCTCATATCCAGTCTTCTAATTATACCAGTTTCAAAGCTTATGGAGCTTCATCTGCAGTAATTTGAACTTACAGAAGATGAAGCTGCTTAGGCAGTTCTCCTGATCAACATAACATCAGTCGACAAGAAATTACTGAAGATGAAGCTGCCTAAGCTTTGAAATCAGTGGATATGGGGTGAGGTATAAAATATTTTAATTTAAATCTTAAATTAAATCAATAAAAGTTCAATGTTTATTACTAGTTTTTAAGTATGATGATTTTGAGCATTGGAGTGGGTGTGTGTCAAAGAACAGCTAATGTCAATAGCTGAATTTAATTGAAAAATGGGGATGATGATCTCAGAAATATTTTTATATCAAAGGATCTTATTTTATGAGGTGATGTATAAAATTTGTAATTTATATTTTGACTTTATAGAATTGATGTTTGTCTATTTATTTTACGTCTTATTAACTTTTTATACAACTTACCTTACTCAGTTCTCTTTCCTTCAGTGAAGTTTTTGTATTATTACACCCAAACAGTTCCCTCCTTAGAAGATTTCCATCATATTCCAAGAATGTCAGATACAAATTGCGAAAAAATTCAACATGTTTATTCTTCACTTTCAATTTCTTGGGGGAGTTCCAATGTATTACCTGTGGATAACACAAAATAATACACAATACTATATCGAAAAAAAGCTCAAAATTATTAAATATTAAATTATTTTATAAACATAAGTTATGGTAAACAAGGAGAAATAATTAATAGTGAGTGGAGAACATATTTTTAATAACTCACCTCATAAATATCTCAAATTTTTTATGAGATAAGTTATAAAAAATATGTTCTCCACTCACTATTAATGATATAACCTCATAATTATATTTGAAGAGAAAAATTTTTTTTCGCCTAGACCGAGACTCGAACACGGGACCCTTGGCTTTCCGGGCCAAGTGCTCTACCAACTGAGCTACCGAGGCGAGTTGCGATCTAGACGCAAATATTTCTCTTATATACATTGTAATTCCCTCGCACCAAATGCTTGAAACCGTAACTTCTATCTTTGCAAATGGCGGCTTCTTAGTTAAGAAGACATTTATTGGGAATTTAACACTACTTTATAAAGCCAGTAGGGCTTCTATTGACGATTTTATTATTAATTTAGCACTTCTCACTGCATCTAGATCGCAACTCGCCTCGGTAGCTCAGTTGGTAGAGCACTTGGCCCGGAAAGCCAAGGGTCCCGGGTTCGAGTCTCGGTCTAGGCGAAAATTTTTCTCTTCAAATATAATTTATCCTTCAATGAGAAGTGTTAAATTAATAATAAAATCGTCAATAGAAGCCCTACTGGCTATATAAAGTAGTGTTAAATTCCCTATAAATGTCTTCTTAACTAAGAAGCCGCCATTTGCAAAGATAGAAGCGACGGTTTCAAGCATTTGGCACGAGGGAATTACATTGTATATAAGAGAAATATTTGCGTCTAGATCGCAACTCGCCTCGGTAGCTCAGTTGGTAGAGCACTTGGCCCGGAAAGCCAAGGGTCCCGGGTTCGAGTCTCGGTCTAGGCGAAAATTTTTCTCTTCAAATATAATTTATCCTTTAGTGAGAAGTGTTAAATTAATAATAAAATCGTCAATAGAAGCCCTACTGGCTTTATAAAGTAGTGTTAAATTCCCAATAAATGTCTTCTTAACTAAGAAGCCACCATTTGCAAAGATAGAAGCTACGGTTTCAAGCATTTGGCGCGAGGGAATTACAATGTATATAAGAGAAATATTTGCATCTAGATCGCAACTCGCCTCGGTAACTCAGTTGGTAGAGCACTTGGCCCGGAAAGCCAAGGGTCCCGGGTTCGAGTCTCGGTCTAGGCGAAAATTTTTCTCTTCAAATATAATTTATCCTTCAGTGAGAAGTGTTAAATTAATAATAAAATCGTTAACCTCATAATGTTTACTTCTCAACATTAATTTAAATATAATTAGGAGAAATAATGACAATTATAACAACAATACTAATGATAATGATGATGATAATAATAATAATAAAAAATAATAGTTTTATTTATTCTGGTAGAGTTAAGGCCATAAGGTCTTCTCTTCCATTTAATCAGGACATATATGCAAAATACAACAATCAGTGATGAGCAAAAATCAAGGTACCATACACTATAACCAGACAGAGCATTTCTGTTCTCAAATGAGTTAGGGAAGTTATCAATTAGTATATCCAGGGGTTTCAGGGTTGAAATTTTGCTTATAACAATACACTGACAAGCATAGTTTGGTACATAATAATAATGGTGTAAGAAAATTTTAAAGCTATGAAATTGGTCAACCATCTTCTTTTAACTATATAAAAACACTTTTAAACAAGGTCTCTACAAAATATTAGTGTTATAATATAACTAACTAACTGGCTCTATCGAACCCTTAGGTTCATGGCCATGCAGACATAAGCTTCCCATACATCCCTATCCTGAGCTAATGTTTTCCAATAATCCCCTGTATAATCTACTTCCCTCAAATAATGGTTAATGTTGTTGTTGTTGTTGTTTTCTAATGGCGAGATTTGACGCTTAAGTCATTTTCTCTCTGGCTTCCCAGTACAAGCGAACAAGGTCCTTAGAGTGTTGTGCAGTTGGATTTAAATCTGGACAGACTAGAAGGTGGTATAATGGTTAATGTTATTCTCCCACTTCATTCTTGGTCTACCAACTGGGGGTTTTCCCTTTAGTGTTATAATATTCAATATAAAATACAAATTAGATTGATACTTTACAGATTAGGCTTTAGCAACATTGGAATGGGTCTAACTTGTGTTCAGAGAAGAGCCTACTTAGGCCCTATAACTAACTAACTAACTAACTAACTCACTGGCACTATCGAACCCGAAGGTTCATGGCCGCGCGGACATAAGCTCTCCATACATCCCTATCCTCAGCCAATGCTTTCCAATCATTCCCTGTATAATCTACTTCCCTCAAATCATAGTTAATGTTGTTCTCCCACCTCATCCTTGGTCTACCAACTGGGCGTTTTCCCTCTGGCTTTCCTACAAGAAGCTTCCATGCACGTCTTTCATTCCCCATACGCGCAACATGTCCTGCCCATCGCAGTCTACGAGACTTAACTGTCCTTATTATATCTGGCTTCCTATAAAGACCATGTAGTTCATTGTTATGTAGTCTTCTCCATTCACCTGTCTGTTCATCTCTCTTTGGTCCAAAAATTTTCCTAAGAACTTTATTCTCAAATACTCGTAATCTCCTTTCCTCCCTTAAAGTAAGAGTCCAGGTTTCGCATCCATATAATATAACTGGTAGAATAATAGTTTTATATATTTTCAGCTTAACGTTTTTTGAAAGGAGTTGGGACATCAAAAGTCTCTGCAATGCATAATAGCATGCATTTCCAGAATTGAGCCTATGTTTAATTTCTTTTTGCATCTCATTCCTATTTGTGATTATTGTTCCTAGGTATTTGAATTCAGCCACTTCCTCAAAATTTCCCTCATTTGTCATTAGCTGTCCATTTCCATTATATACTGAATTTCTACGTGTGACCATATATTTAGTTTTACTGATATTTATTTCCAGTCCTAATTTCTTAGTGTTACTCAATAGTGTGTGCGTGTTGGCCTTTAGTATCTCCTCGCTATCGGCCAGTAGTACAACATCATCAGCATAAACTAACAGCTTATTAATACCATTGAGTTGTAAGCCTTCCTCATTCTCTAAAGATTTAATGGCATGCTCTAGTACAAAATTAAATAGTAGAGGAGATAGTGCATCTCCTTGCTTCAACCCATTCTGGATTTCAAAAGTGTCTGAAAACTGTTTGCCTACACGCACCCTACTCTTTGTGCCATTTAGACACATTCGTATAAGTCTAACTAACTTTTTAGGAATTCCAAACTCCAGCAGGATACTATATAACTTCTCCCTCTTAATTGAATCATATGCTTTTTTGAAGTCTACATATAGTTGATGTACAGTACCATTATATTCCCATTTCTTCTCTAAAATCTGTCTTAAACTGAAAATCTGATCTGTTGTAGACCTGTTTCTTCTAAATGCACATTGGTGATCTCCTAGAATGTCATCAATATAGGGAGTAAGTCTGCTTACTAATATATTTGTTAGAATTTTGTACGAAGTTGAAAGTAATGAGATGCCCCTGTAGTTGTTGCAATCAGTTTTATCTCCTTTCTTATAAATTGGTATGATAATTGATTCCTTCCATTCATCTGGAAGAGCTTCTTTTTCCCAAATCATACTAAGCAACCAGCGTATCTTGTCCATCAATTTTTCTCCCCCTGATTTTATCAGTTCTGCTGGGATCTCATCTGAACCTGATGCTTATTACATCTTCAATTTTTCAATCGCCATTTCAACCTCTAATGCACTTGGTTCTGCGACTAGCATTTCTGCTGTCTGTAACTTATCCTCCTCAATGTCCTGTTCTGTATGTACATTTAATAGCTGATTAAAGTAACCTTTCCATCTATTTAATATACTCCTAGAATCTGCAATCATATCCCCATTTTCATTCCGAATTATGTTTGTTCTAGCCTGAAACCCTTTCTTCTCTATACTAATTCCCTGATATAATTCTCTAATGTTCCTATTTTTTGCATTCATTTCAAGATCATTAATCTTCTCTCTCAAATATTCCCTCTTTTTACTCTTTAGTAACTTGGTGGTTTCCCGTCTAACACTACCCAATTGCTCTAAATTTACCTCATTTGGCTCGTGCAACCATTTCATTTTTGCTAGCTTTCTTTTCTTTACAATGTCGACACATTCCTCATCAAACCATTTCTTGTTTTGCCTCTTTTTTAAACAGCCAATGCTTTCTGATGCTGACAATTTAATAGTATCTCTTATAGCCTCCCATTCTTTATTTATATCAGTTTCTTCTTCGTTTGCCACATTGTCATCTGAAGATTCCAGTACTTCAAATCTATTAGCAATTTTGATTTGGTATTCTTGTCGCATTTCATCATTTTTCAAGTTTTTTAATTCATATTTTACAGAATCATCATTAGCGTTCGTTCCTCTCATAAGCGATAGCCGTTGTCTGATTTTCACTCTGACCAGATGATGATCCGAATTGCAGTCTGTCCCTCTAACTGATCTAACATCAATGATGCTACTGTGCCAGCGTTTATCCACTAATACATGATCTATCTGGTTCCAAGTTTCTCCATCTGGGGACGTCCAGGTGTATTTATGAATATCCTTATGCTGAAATGTTGTGCTCTTAACAATGAGATTCTTCGATGTGGCAAATGTGACTAATCTAACCCCATTGTCGTTACTATCTTCATGAAGACTGAATTTGCCTATTGTTGGTTAGGCCCTATATAATTATTTATAAAAAGAGAAAAAATGGAACATATATAGATTGGTTCATAAATTAATTATGGGAAATAGCACAAAAGAACACTTTAGAAATATGGTTGGTTGGTTGGTATCTAATGTCGAGCACTTGATAATGATTAAAATTCATCGGAGAACATATTGTTTAAACAACTCACCTCATAGGATTCATGCTTTCATGATATCACGATTTCAAACATAGTCATGTTCATCTTCAGCCATAACTCCGGAGTTATTCTACAAAGCTGGACAACGGAGGAGATGGTTTCTTTCCATATCTTCATTTAAATTGCAAAAAGGGCATTTAGGTGAATCTGTTATGCCAATTCTGTGTAGGTGTTTATTCAAGCAGTCATGTCCCGTTAGCAGTCTGAATGTTGCTACTGCAGATTTTCTTTGTAATGTGTAGTAATGTCATAAGCTTGTAGATTTTCCCATTCCTTTCCAGATGTTTTGGTGGTGTATTCTTCTCTAAGTTTATTGATGTATTTATTTGAGATAATTCTTTTGATAGAGTGAAAGGAAACTGGAGTAGAAGTTGGGTTTGAAACAATTTTGCTACCCTTCTTGGCCAGAAAATCGGCTATTTCATTGCCTGTCACTCCACAATGGGCCGGAATCCATTGAAGTACAACTTTTTTATGTAGACGGGATAACTGTTTTATCATTTTGTGACATTCGATAATTTTGATGCTTTTGGGTGTTGAGTCTCGTGTTATAGCGAGAATGGCTGCTTTGGAGTCACAAAGAATTACAACTTTTGTAAATTTTTGGATGTGATATAAAAGATTTTGTAAACTTAAGAAAATTGCTAGAATTTCGCCATCAAAGTTTGTTGAATTTGTGTTTAGTTTACGATAAAAGGAAAAAAGTGGACATACTGCACCAGCACCAGTGCCACCGTCATTTGGTAGGCTGGAGCCATCTGTAAAAATATGTATCCATTCAGGAGCTGGGTATCTTAGATTTATTATTTCCAGTGACATTTGTTTTAAAATATATGGAGGAGTTTCAGATTTCTTGATGTCTTCTGTTAAATGAAGGTGATATTCAATTTCCAAAAATTCTAGAGGGTTGTTTCTCATCTGCATATTTTCTTTTGAATGTGGAAGTTGCAATTTCTGTTTGATTTCTTGTACTATGCTTAAGAAGCTTTGCTGAGATTTTAAACATACTTGTGGTTTTCTTTGGGTCCAGTCATTATGGAGTAGCCTTAAAAATTTTTCATACTGTGTGATTGCTGTTTTCTCAATTTCAAATGCTATGTTTGGGTTATTTGTTAAGATTTGCATGGCAGTGATTGGTGTTGTTTTAACGGCTCCTGTTATCAGGCAGAGGATTTGGTTCTGCAATTTATTAAGTTTTTCCACTTTAGTAGTTACTAGGATTTCTTCACAATAATGAAGTACAGGTTTTATGTACATTTGGTAGAAGGTGTTTAGGGTTTGTGGGTTGCAACCCCACTTTTTCCCTGCTAATCGTTTTAATAATGGTAACCTTGTTTCTATCTTCGTACATATATTCTCTATGTGTTTCTCCATATTAATTTTGTGTCCAGAGTTATTCCTAAATATTTGCTTCATGTGTTTGAGTTAATAATTCACCCTCCAATTTCAGAGTGATGGGTAGTGGTTTCTTTCTTAATGTAAATAGTTGATAATTTGTCTTCTGTACATTTATCTTCATTAAGTTCTGGGATATCCAATTCTCTAACTGTATTAGTGATTGTTGGGCTATGGTTATTAATTGTTGACTTTGGTTTTTCGGTTTGGAGACCCATATTACAACATCATCAGCAAAAAGTAGGGTTTTTGTTTGGAGCTTTTCTGTATGCTTAGGTAGATCATTAATGTAGATACTTTAGAAATATTAAAAATGGTGAATTTGAAAAATCAGCAAAATAGTTTGCTGGAGTGTCATAAAATTGAAAAAGAGGCAAAACTTTTAAAACATTTGGAATTGGCAGTTTGGGAAACAAGATTAGATCCATGAATTTTGAAGTTCCCGGTAAACAGGATTTGATCTCAAGGTTTATCAAATCAACACTAGATGACAACTTTGAAGAATAAGATGTAGACTGAAATTCGACAGTCGTGATGATGACTGAAGATGGGAGAGATTCCTCTTCAAAACTGCAGTTTCCATGCTTGAAGAACACAAAGTATGGGGTGAGATGCACCTCATTTAATCTTCTTTCTTCTTCCTTCCAAGTATTAGGCCAAGGCCTGTTACGATCCTATAGAAAATTTTCCCTCCAGCATAAATTTAATTTTTTATTAATATAGATTGATAAAAAAAAATAAAATATTAACACAAAAATCCAAATAAAAATGCAACATTGAAAGAATCAGATCACAATGTAGTGGTAACTAGGTGTTTTACATGTATACATTGAAGATGAGATATCAGGTCCAAATACTGATTCAGGTGTATATTTTTATCTTCAAATGGAATGCCTGTATTGTACTGTGATTATTGAGTTTCCAGACGAATCAAATTTGACTACAAAGTTCTTCAAATCAACACCAGATGGCAGTTTAGAAATTGACCAGCATAATGAAGAATTGATAAGAATTAAATGAATCGTGAATTCTTCTTACCTCATACTTCTATGTTTTTTTAAACACAGCACCGCAATATCAGCGACCATCGTCACCATCATCAGCTGTTTTCACGATTGTCAATTTTTTCTTTTGCCGGTAATTATCCAAATTGCCATCTGGTGTTCTTTTGAAGGAATCATTTTCTAAACTGCCATCTGTTGTATTTTTGAAGAACTTTGTAATCAAGCTTGGTTCATCTGGAATCTCAAAGTTCATAGTTCTAGTAAGGGTTTTTTTTTTTTAACCATGAACTTTGAGATTCCAGACGAACCAAGCTTGATTACAAAGTTCTTCAAAATACAACAGATAGCAGTTTAGAAAATGATTCCTTCAAAAGAACACCAGATGGCAGTTTGGATATTACTGGCAAAAGAAAAAATTGACAATCGTGAAAACAGCTGATGTTGGTGACGATGGTCGCTGATACTGCAGTGCTGTGTTTAAAAAACATAGAAGTACGAGGTAAGAAAAATTCACGATTCATTTGAGTCTTATAAATAAAACCTCATAATGTTAAAAATTCCCAAATTCATTACATTAAAATAATGAAGAATTGACCGTCGTGACAACAGCTGAGGATGGGAATGATGATTCCCAATACCGTGGTTCCGTGTTAAAGAACATAGTTGTATGAGGTAAGAAGAATTCACGATTCATTTGATTTTTATAATAATTCCGATTGAGGGTCTTTCCACTATTCAGTGGTTACCCTTTTACCAGCCAGCTGCTGGCCCTTCACATCCGCATGTGTCAATCACAGAGGTAGATGATCAACAGCCAGTGTAGGGGTGACATGTGGTTAGCATGTCGAGTCCCCCAGCCGTTATAGCTGGTTCCTCAACCTGGAGCCGCTACTTATTGTAGCTACCCAATTGCCTCACGATGCTGGGTGGGCACCGGTCCCATACTGGCCGAAATACCATGAGAAAATTTCTTCCCCCATGGAGACTCGAACCCAGCGCAAGTCCCATAGCTCTGCGCCAAGGCTTCCTACCTTAACCGCTCGGCTACGGTGCGGGACTATAATAATAATAATAATAATAATAATAATAATGAAGAGCACACAGTGTGCATAATGTCAAGTTTTTATTCACCAGCGTCCACTGTTCACTCCACAGTAAGCCCTCAGGGACACGTCTCGCCTCTGACACAACACAACATGGTAACGGTCGCAGTATTCAGCACACAGCACACAGCTCACAGATGCACTGGGAGTCTGGTTTGTGATGTTTCTTGATCCTACAGATCTTATGATGGAACCCATGTGTTGTCATTCTCGTTATCAGATGTCTGAGGTCGAATTCTGCTTGTCTCCAGTCCATTGTCAACATAGCGTCCGTGGAGTAGAATTCCATCCAGATTTGGTCTTTCTTCCATCTTAACTCCTCCACTGCAGCGTTGTATACGTCTGTGGACTGCAGATGCAGATCTTGTCGCAGCTCTTCAATATCGAAGGGTTCCCTCGTCAGTTCATATACAAGGCGTGATAGTGTGTACTTTGACAGACAGAGAGCCTTTTTTAAGTACTTGGCCTTCACCTTCTCTATTTGTAGGAGATCTCTCTTTGTTAGGTGGGTCCATATGTTGTCCAGTCTGTATGTGACAATCGGTGTTACCTTTGCTTTGAAAAAGAGTTACTGCTGTGTCCAAGGAGTCCAGAGTTTAAGGGTCCCTTTCGAGGGTTCATTGATAAATATACTGTCAACACAAAAGAAACAAACAACTAATTCTTCATTTCTTCATTTGATTTTATGTAATTATAACTTCGAAATAATAAGCCTTACTAGCTATAATAGATTGTGTAAATTCTCATTGATATCTTCTTGAAGTAGAAACCATCCAATCGCACTGACAGCATTGGCTGGCTGCTTCAGACATAGAGAATAGAAATAGAATTAATTTAAAGTAATTTCTTATAGTGCTCAGATGGTATAATTGGTATCATACTGATGTACAGAATCAGACATCCAGGATTCAAGTCCCGATTTGAGCTTTAATTTTTTTCTTAAATTAAATTCTATCCAGGATTGGAAAGTGTTAATTTAATAAAACATTGAAATATGATGCTTTACCGCTCAAAAGTAATGTATAAATTCTCAATATAAATACTTCTGAATAGAAAACATCAGTTGGCATGTTGGTAGCAACAGCTATCGACCCTTGGATGAATGAGAATTGCATAAGTAGAAAGAAATGTTGACATTCTTATCGGTACTCAGATGGTGTAATTGATGTATCAGAATCAGAGATCGAGGGTTCAAGTCCTAGTCCAAGCATTAATTTTTCTTTCTTAAATTAAATTCTATCCAGGATTGGAAACTGTTAATTTAAATAAAAACATTGAAATAGAGAATAGTATATGAGTAAAAGAAAGTTGACATTTGCACAGATGCCTGGATTAGTGTAATGGTTAATATGTCGGCCTACAAAGGCCCCAGTTCAGGTGTTAATTATTCTTTATAAATTAATAATTTGTCTATGATTGCAAATGTTAAAATTTAATTATAATTTTGAAATATACTAAGAGGTCCATCTACTTATCACTAAATGTAAATAATCTACAGAAAAACAGACAACTAACACAACAGTTGAGGATGGGTACAGTGGTCTCCTAAACATGTCTGGGTGAGAAAATTTAATATGAGGTGAGGTTTATATTTCTGGTTCAATCTCTTAAAGATATGACCTTACAGTGTAACTTTCTATCAATTATATGTACCAGTATATTAAAAAGTAATAAAAATAATAAATAAAATACTTTAAGATCGTGACTTCTGTATAACAGAGTTCACTGCGAGTATTGTCACTAAGTTGAACATTCCACTGACAAGGCAAGTTGTATACAAGATATGGATGCTGCTTAATGATGGCATTGAAGATATCTTGATCTGCTAGGCTTGTAGCTAACATTGTGATGAGATCTTTTTCTGCAATAAGGCGCCACAACTGACCCCAACCCAATTCTCGTAGCCGTTGAAGTTGGAGAAGGATCACACCTGTATTATACCTAAACAAACAAAAATAATAATTAATATTTAAAGGAAATGACACTTTGAGGTTTATTTAATAAATAATTGAGTTAGAATTTAATGACTCACCTCATAATTGCAGTACTATAATTATGAGGTGATGTGTTATATTCTAACTGTATTATTAATTAAAACAAAAATAAATCTAGTAAATTTTTCTACCCTCCATGGTATCTTTACCTAGTCGTGTGGTGGAGTGGCTTGCGTGCTTAAATGATCCTGAGAGCTATGCTGGCGGTAGTATTGCTGCCGATAGGGTTACCCATGCCGGACTGGTCGAAGGTGATAAGCCAGACGAAAAAAGTACCTTGGTCAAAAGAGTGACGATCTTTCACCGTAAAAATACAACCGTCAAGAAATGCGGACATGGGTTCAACTGGGGTAAAATTTTCCAGAGGTCAAATAGTCCCCCATTCGGTTCTCTGGGCGGGGACTACTTCAGGGAACCCATGCCAAAGGCTCAAACACAGGAACATGTTCCTAGGATCATGGAATGTTAGGACTTTATACAATAGCGCGGCACTAGAGATATTAACGCAGGAATTAGATAAATCGCCCTTGGATATAGTCGCTTTACAAGAAGTTAGGTGGCCAGGAGAAGGTAGTCAGGAATCAGGAAACTTTGCATTATACTACGGGGGTGCAGAAAGACCTGCATTTGGAACGGGTTTTTTAGTCAGAAGCTGCAATGGGCAGGACATGTTGCACATATGAGGAATGAAAGACTTGCATGGAAGCTTCTTGTAGGAAAGCCAGAGGGAAAACGCCCAGTTGGTAGACCAAGAATGAGGTGGGGGAATAACATTAAGTATGATTTGAGGGAAGTAGATTATACAGGGAATGATTGGAAAGCATTAGCTCAGGATAGGGATGTATGGAGAGCGTATGTCCGCGCGGCCATGAACCTATGGGTTTGATAGTGCCAGTGAGTAAGTAAGTAAATTTCTTCTAATTATAATAAACAGGGTGTTCCAATGTCACCCTATGCATTTTTCATGCTTTGGCTTCTGCATTCAGCAGATATATTACACATCCAAGTTAACTGTTCACGGGCGGAGGGGAAGAGTTTTAGCGCTAGTGTCGCCGATCTAAAGAATCTGTGGAAGGGATGTAGGAGAAAACTGTACATCCGATCACGTATTGAAATTTTTCAACTTCAAATATGGGGGGAGAATCTCTAAACACGTGTGAAAATTCTTAACATGGTTGTCAAATTAGTCATTTAAGCACGGAACGCTCTAGCGGTCGGATCATTTAAAATCACAGTATTTGTCGTCTCTCTCTTACCAGCCTCACAATAAATCACAAGTGGCAACATGTAATGAGAAGGGCAAGGAAGGGACAGCTCATTCCTAGACATAACCCCAAAAGTAACAGGGTTGTCAAGTTAGTCATTCTGCCACTGACCGCGCAGAACGATGGATCATTAAAATACATAGTATTTGTCAGCTCTCTACCTGCCAATCAAACAACATAACACAAAAGACAGGAAGTGGCAACATAGTAAGGAATAGAAAGAGAAAGACAGTTTGTTAGTTAACATATTTTCCGCCTGCACATAACACTTGGATGGGTAATAGTATGTTTAACCTTTTTTTATATAGGAATTATCACTGTGAGGTTCAATTCAATATTAAATTAAAAGATTCTTACCTCTCCTCACATTATCGCGATCTACTTAACAGAATAATGTGAGGAGAGGTAAGAATCTTTTAATTTAATATTGAATAGTATGTTTATTAGTTCTATATTAAATTTTCATTTTACTTCAGTAGACGACATTATGTACATTTTAATAATTTATTCAATGATAATCTTTAACAACCCAGGTCATTGGCATTGCAATTCAAATTTGCATTAAAATCTGAGTGTGAAAAAACAGATAAATCTTACTCAAGTCCTTGTTTCAGGCTTGAGGTTCTTTTACATAGAATATATTTTCGACATGGGACATGTTGAATCGTACACAAGGATTTGCTAAATATCCTCTAAAAGTGTGAAAAGAATACAATCAGTTGAATATGAGAAAATATTTACTTTATAAGCAGTGTTATAACATTAACAATAAAGGATACTCTGGATCCCTTAATTATCTTCTTGTATTTGTAAGCCCATATTTCTCTTAACAGAGATTTAGGCGCTCTCCCCCTACAAGGAAGAATTGAACCATACCAATTTAGTTTCACTTATTTTCATATAGATGTCATTTGAGTGGTCCGTGGTCAGCGTTCTGCCTCATACAGACATCTAGGAAACCAAGGTAGTACTAGGACGGGAAAATTCGGTAAATTTTGCTTAGAGGCCTTTCATTCAGGCTTAAGGATCTTTTACGAGCCTGAAAATCTTCAGACTCAGGACCCACGGCTTAAAGTCCCTCCCGGAGGACTTACTCCTTGGATTTTTCCATCCTAAAAAAATCCATCAACCCCAGCCGGGTTTGAACCCGTGACCTTCGGGACCAGAGGCAAGGAGCATAACCACTAGTTCACCGTGGCCGATTCCCTTAATTATATTTAACATTAATAAAAATATTCAACATAATGGATATGTCATAAGTAAAATAATTCAATAGTGAAAGGTGCTATATAAGGTGATGAAAATACTAACCCTCTGCCTAACGCAGGCCATGGTCGATGTTTTTTCCAAAGTTTCCCAAGATACCAATCACTCTGGTTCTCAACAAGACCAATTGCCTGAAAAAATATTTAAAATACCTTTTCAGATTAAAATTACAACAAATTTAAATGCTAATAATAATTAACTAATTAGAAGACAGGATATGAGGTGAGGTGGAAAGAAATTTATTTTAAAATTTCAATTTAAATGCGCCTAAAATAAATTGGAAATAAAACACCTCAGTTGATAAAATCATTTGGACATATTTGAAGAGAAAAATTATATGCTCAGACCGGGACTTGAACCCGGGACCCTTGGTTCTCCAGACCAAGTGTTCTACCATCTGAGATACCTGAGCAAGTACCTATCTAAACGCAAATTTTCTCTATATATGTTGTAATTCCCGCCCACCAAATGCTATGAAGCCTTTGCTTCTATCTTTGCAAATGGCGGCTCCTATATTAAGAAGACATATTTGGGAATTATACATTACATTATAAATGCCAGTACAGCTTTTTTCAATGTTTTTTATTATTAATTTCATACATCTCAATGATGGATAAATCATATTTGAAGAGAAAAATTATACGCTCAGACCGGGACTTAAACGTACATAGAGAAAAATTTGCATTTAGATCGGTTCTTGCCCAGGTAGCTCAGATGGTGAGCACTTGGTGTAGAGAACCAAGGGTCCCGGGTTCAAGTCCCGGTCTGAGCGTATAATTTTTCTCTTCAAATATGATTTATCCATCATCGAGACGTATGAAATTAATAATAAAAATATAATTTGGGCATCTTTCAGAGACCTATTCTCAACTAAATTCTGACTATTGAGTTTAGTCTCCAATGTCAATTTTTATCACTTTGGTGGTGATTAGTTGAATTTTGAAGTGAATTTTAATCATAAAATGATTGGAAGTAACATCATGAGGTAATTTATCAAAGGCATTGAATTGGATAAAAATCAAATGAATTCTGAATTCTTCTTACCTCATACATCTATGTTATTTAACACAGAACCGCATGTATCGGGAATCATCATTCCCATCCTCAGCTGTTGTCACAACTGTCGATTCTTCATTATGCCGGTCATTTTCTAAACTGCCCATGAACTTTGAGTTTCCGGATGAACCAAATTTGATAACACAGTTCTTCAAATCAACACCAGAGGGCATTTAGAAAATGACCGGCATAATGAAGAATCAACAGTCATGACAATAGCTGAGGATGGGAATGATGATTCCCGACCGTGGTTCTGTGTTAAAATAACATAGATGTATGAGGTAAGAAGAATTCGCGATTCATTTGATTTATTATAAAAAAACCTCATAATATAAAAATTTCCAACTTTAATATATGAATTGAATTGGGTCATTTACTAAGGTAGAATATTTTTATCACTCACCTCATATTGTTCTTCTTATTTGATTATAAACTAGTTTCGGAACATAGTTTCTGTTCCATCCTCAGTATCGTCACGACCGTTGTTCTGTCGTCTTGAAGAGCTGTCCTTCTCTCCTTCCATTGGCTGACTGAAAAACCTCGAAACCAGGTCATTCTCACCAGGAATTTCAAAGTTCATTAATTTCTTCTTTTCGCTCTTTTGAATGTAGATCTTTTTCCAAACAGTAAGTTCTTTAGGTTTTTCTATTTGTTTTAATAATTTAGCTTCTTTCTCGATAAGATGTTTTTCAGACCATGCATGGGCAGCCACTGCAGATTTTTCTACTTCCCCTTTCTTGACATTCCTGAGATGTTCTTTCACTCTAGTTTTCAAATTTCTTTTAGTTTTTCCTATGTAGAATTTCTCACATTCTTCACATTTAATTTGATAAATCCCTGATTTGTTTTCTTCTTTAATTTTCTCATTCTTATTAGGTCTAATCAGTCTACTGATGCTGTAGTCATTTTTGGGTGCTAACCTTATGTTGAAATCTTTAAAAAATTTTTGAAACTTGTGGTGTTTTAATGGATGATATGTGAATTTTCTAAATTTTACATTATCTTCTTTTACTTTTAGACGAGTGCTTTGATTAATAAATTTTTGTCTTTTGAACTTGTTTATTTTTTTGAGTATCATTTTTATTGCAAAACCATTTTTCGTGGCTACGTTGATTATGTGTTCTTTTTCTTTTTCATAATTTTGTTTGTTCATTGGTATGTTCACTAATCTATGTGTCAAACAATTGAAAACTGCTTCTTTGTGAGCTATGTGATTGAAACCTAAAGCTTTTATGTAGTTATCTATATGTGTCTTCTTTCTGTAAATTCCAAATTCTATCTTATTTTCTTCGTTCCTTTTTAAGTTGAGATCTAAAAATGGTATTTCTCCATTGATTTCCTTTTCC